>LBNU01027931.1:0-45000 GCA_014162995.1 Artemisia annua | reverse complement strand
TTCTTTTAAATGTGTCTTGTCACATCATGCATTCATGAATAGGGAAGTATTCTTTTAAATGTGTCTTGTCACATCATGCATTCATGAATATGTTGTGTGTTTGACTTGCCATGAAGTTCTTACACACTTTGGAAGTATCCTTTTAAATGTGTCTTGTCTTGTCAACATTAAGTTAAAAGTCTTGTCAATGTTGACTAAAATAGTAGTGGTTTAAGAACATGGTTTTTACCTTTGCTAGTTTTAAGAACATGGTTTTCTTTACTTGTTTTGCCTATAAATAGAGCAAGTTGTTTTCACTTGAAAACTTGATGAAAATCCACACACACATAGTGTAGTAGAAAACCATGTAAAAACACCCATTAGTCACCCTTTCTATAATGATCATAATGCTTCTAACATTCATCTTTGTTGTAAGCATATCATACTTCATGATCCACCAAGAAGGTTAAAAGATCTTGAAGTAATCATTCATGAAAGCATTCCAACATATGAAGATTCAAGGGCACTTGGCATCCTCTATGATTGAAGACTTCTTATTCAAGAAGTTCATGTAGATTAGTCATTTTACATCCATTAGACTTTTATGTCATGGATCATCATTATGTCATCTCAAGATAGATTAGATGGTTTATGTGTTTGTGCCATAAAACACAAGGTTTTTATGTTGGGCCACAAAACATAGCGGGAGTGGTTGTACCCTTGGTAAAGAACTCGACATCTAGCTTTGTGTCGGTAAAATTGTAAGCGACGATGGGAGTGGTTGTACCCTTGTAAAAGAACTCGACATCTAGCTTAATGTCGGTAAAAGTGTAAGCGACGATTGTAAGGTTTTCTCCGCCGAGAAGGGAGGTTGTTGATCTAGTGAAGTAACTCTCGAGTTGGGTACTCGGGGCGTGGACGTAGGGCAAGGACAAAAGAGGTCCTTGTAGCCGAACCACGATAAATACTCGTGTCGTGAATGGTTTGCACTTTCCCTTTACTTATTGCTTTGCTTTGATGTTTGCATTATGTGATTGTGTGTGTTGTGACTTGTTGTTTGTACTTGTGTGATAACATGTATTAAGTTATGTTGGTCATAAACAACAAGAAACGTCTTTCATATTACAACAAGCTAAAATGGACATTTGATACAACAAGTAGTAAAGTTTTTAAACGGTAACGTATTCACCCCCCCCCCCTCTACGTTTTCACATATATGTTAGTATTGTATATGAAATTTGCCTTTGTCTCTCATAATGATGTACTATCAATGAATCCCAACCTATATAATAGCCTGTTTTGGATTGATGACATGGCAACTAGAATATTAGGTGGAGGAGAGAGAAAAACCACGTGGCATCCTCGCTGGCAGAAAATTATTTGTTAGTGCATTCAATGCCCGTTTTGCAAATGGAAACTCCTAAATTAACTCCTCCCATCCGCTCCTCTCCTTTATTCAGTTTTTGAATTCCCGAAATTATTTCCAGGTGCTCTGTTTTACAGCTTCTATACCCAATTATATCTCACCCACTCTATTCATTATACAAAACCCTAAAATTTTCTCGCCGCTGATTCACCAATCCATACACACAACCATTACCAATATGCCTAAAGTCCAATAGTTTCGAGAAATCCATTACATTAATATTGAAAGAATTCATTCACAAAGGTGTATTCGAGATTACATCTTTCGATGTAAAAAGGTATGAATGTGCTTTCTGGTAATTTATGTTACTCATTGAATTGTTTTTAATTTTTGATTTGTGATGAATTTCTGTATTTGATCCGTAACAAATTGGTGATCGGATTTTATGTGTGTGAAACTCATAGTATTATTGGCATGTTATATTTAATTGCCTAAAATTGCATGGACATAAATCAAGAACAAGAAGTTAGGTGTGTTAATGGTCCGTAAAAGATGATAGTCATGAAGTTTTTAACTTGGCGATTGGACACAAGGATGGTTAGGTTGGTCACCACTGGTTTCTCTAATGACTTTTATTGTTCAATCAACATAGGTATTTTTCAATCAACATAGGTATTCTGCACCGACATAAATCAAGAACAAGAGTAAAACAAACTGTTGTGGTGGCGGTTCGAGGATTTTCATTGTTCAATCAACATAGGTATTCTGCAATTTAATTATTGATGATTTGGCTTAATTTTAAAATTTTGAGAATTTTCTATGCATTTGTAGTTGGAACCAAATTTATATTTGAATACAAAGATAATGATGAAGGGAAGAGTGATGCAAGTTATGAAGATGCAGCCTATGAATTAGGCGCACGTTGATCTCAAGGTATATAAATATAGTTCAGTATTATAAAGTAAAAGCAACATCATCTCATCTGGTGGCCTTTAGTTTTGTCCACACGCTTTTTATTTATTTATTTATTTATTATTTATTTTTTAAATTTCTACACAATTTTTTTTGTTCATTTGGCCTAGGTATTTTCTTGATTTTTCCTCACTTCTGTGGTTTACATTGTTTTGTAGGGATGGAATTCTTTAGCTACACTTGAATTCAGCTTCTTCGAGATTCTGGAACAAAAGATAAAAGTGTAGAAAAGAACCATGCCTATGAAACAAAAATTGCCACATATTGTTGTCTTCAACCCGAATTGGTGGTACTTGGTAAACACATCCCGAATATTTGATGAAGAAAAACAGCAGCATTTTTTTAAAGTACTTGGTTTTACTTGCCCATATTTTTTACACCTAATATATTTTAACTGCAGTGTAGGAGTCAAGATTCTGAATGTAGCCAAAAAATCAATGGCAAGAATGTTGAGAAATAGTCAAGCCGTTNTTAGTCTTTTAGACTAACGACCGTTAGTGAATAACGAAACTTGGGTTTTCTAACTTTTCGTTCTGGGTCTTTATACGTTGGTTCGCCATTTTCACCGTTTTTTTTTCGTCGCTTTTACACGTTGCATTCGTTTTTACACGTTTTCATCCAGTATTTACACGTTTTCGTCCGTATTTACACGTTTTCGTTCCATCTTTACACGTTTTCATCCGTTTTTACACGTTTTATCGTATTTACATTTTCGCTGTATTTGCACGTTTTCGGTCCGTATTTGCACGTTTTCATTCGTTTTACACGTTTCGTCGTATAACGTTTTCGTCCGTATTGCACGTTTTCAATCCTAATTTTTAAATAAATGGTGCACGTTTTTCGTTTCGTTTTTTACATGTTATAGTTCGTTTTTACACGTTATTCATCCTTATTAACCACTTTTTCGGTCAGTATTTACACGTTTCGTCAGGTGTTACACGTTTTCGTCCGTTTTTAAACGTTTTTCCCGTCTTTACAAGTTTTCATTCGTATTTACACGTTTTCATCCGTATTTACGCATTTTCGTCAGTTTACAGTTTTTCCATATTTACACTTCATCGTATTACAAGTTTTCATCCGTTTTACACGTTTTCATCTTATTTGCACAGTCTTCGTTGTTTACCGTATTCTTCGGTTTTTAACACGTTTTCGTCCGTTTTACATTTTTCATTCCATATTTGAATGTTTTTCATCTTTTTTACACGTTTTCGTCGTTTATACACTTTTCATCCTATTTACACTTTTCGTCCGTATTACACGTTTCTCTCATTACACGTTTTCATCCGTTTTTAAACGTTTTCGTCCGGTTTTCAATTTTCATCGTTATTTAGTCACGTTTCATCACCTATTTACCCGCGTTTCATCTGTTTTAACATTCGTTCATTTTACAGATTTCGGTCTGTTTTACACCTCTCTACACCCCATTTTTTTACCACATTCTCATATGTTTTTACATGTTTTCGCACTTCTTACATGTTGTAAAAATGTTTTTGACGAAAATGTTGGAAACATAGACAAAAATGTGTATAAATCAGGGATGAAAACATGTAAATACGATGAAACCGTGTAAAAACGGACGAAAACGTGTAAATACTGATAAAAATCTGTAAACACCGCAAACAGTAAACTCGGATGAAAAAGGTTAAAACGGACGAAAACGTGCTAAAAGAACGAAGAAAAACATGTTAATCAGACGAAAGGTGTAAATACGGACGTAAACGTGTAAACACGGATGACAACGCGGATTAGAAACGGTGTAAATACGGACGAAAACCGTTAAAACGAACGAAGACTTGAAAACAAACTGAAAACGTTAAAACGGTCGAAAACGGTAAAACGGGACGAAAACTGGTAAAAATCAGACGGAAAACGTGTAAATACGGCATGAAAACGTGTAAAACGGAAGAAACTGTAAATACAGCGCGAAAATGCTTGAAAACGGCATGAAAACGTGTAAAACGGGATGAAAAACGTATAACTGTCGGACGAAAACTAAACACCGGACGAAGAAACGTGTAAAAATGGACGAAAACGTGTAAAAACGTGCAACGACGAAAAGTGAAAACAAACAAAAACATGTAAATAACGGACGAAAACGAGTAAATACGGACGAAAACGTGTAAATATGGACGAAAACGTGTAAAAACGGATGAAAACATGTAAAAACGGATGAAAACATGTAAAGACGGATGACAACGTGTATATACGGAAGAAAACGTGTAAATACGGACGAAAACGTGTAAATATGGACGAAAACATGTAAATACAGACGAGAAGGTGTAAAAACGGACAAAAACGTATAAAGACTGGACGAATACATGTAAAGGACTAACGACCGTTAGTATAAAGGACTAACAGCCGTTACATAATTGTCAAAAGAAGATGACAAGGGCTTTTTGGTCATTTCAATTCGGATATGGACTGAACCGGTAACATATGCAAACCACAGTGACTGAACTAGTAAAAAAAAACTTCAGTGACTGAAAGTGAAAAATCCGCCAAACCACAGTGACCGTCTATGTAATTAACTCTTTAATTATTGATGATTTGGCTTAATTTTTAAATTTTGAGAATTTTCTATGCATTTGCAGTTGGAACCAAATTTATATTTGAATACAAAGATAATGATGAAGGGAAGAGTGATGCAAGTTATGAAGATGCAGCTTATGAATTAGGCGCACGTTGATCTCAAGGTATATAAATTTAGTTCAGTATTATAAAGTAAAAGCAACATCATCTCATCTGGTGGCCTTTAGTTTTGTCCACACGCTTTTATTTATTTATTTATTTATTATTTTTTAAATTTCTACACAATTTTTTTTGTTCATTTGGCCTAGGTATTTTCTTGATTTTTCCTCACTTATGTGGTTTACATTGTTTTGTAGGGATGGAATTCTTTAGCTACACTTGAATTCAGCTTCTTCGAGATTCTGGAACAAAAGATAAAAGTGTAGAAAAGAACCATGCCTATGAAACAAAAATTGCCACATATTGTTGTCTTCAACCCGAATTGGTGGTACTTGGTAAACACATCCCGAATATTTGATGAAGAAAAACAGCAGCATTTTTTAAAGTACTTGGTTTTACTTGCCCATATTTTTTACACCTAATATATTTTAACTGCAGTGTAGGAGTCAAGATTCTGAATGTAGCCAAAAAAAATCAATGGCAAGAATGTTGAGAAATAGTCAAGCCGTTTACGAGAGTGCACAGAGTCAGTTTTGGGTAGTTGATGCTAATGTATGTATTTATTCACAACTCCTATATGTTTCAAGCATTATACGCCTGCATTATGCATATGCATAACTGTTTGTGTGTTTTATAGGAATGAATTAGGTTCTGATCATTTAAATGTGCAACGATATTGATAATGACGTCAAACCATTTTCCAGGAAGACCATTGATATGAAATGTAGAGGGTTGAAGGAAGGAAATGTCTTGTGGAAATGGTGCGTTTAATAGCTATACCTTTTTATGATATCTTAGATAAAGTTTAGTGATTAAACATAGGATATTATGTTGTAATCAGGTGCAAGAGGTCAAACCATCCATAGTTGATTAGTCTAACAATGATGTTAATCTGGTCCTGTCCTGAAGATAGAGATTCAAAAAAGTGATGATACAGAAATCGGAAAAAATTATGAACGAGTTTACATTGGCTGATTGCTGCTCGGATGATATGTGGTATACTCTTTTATCATCTACTACTGTATTTAGGGATTTAACATTGTTTTATTTAAAATAATTTTTTGATAACATGCTCGCATCTCCTACTGGAGGTGGCAATAAGTGATTGAGTTGGGTTGTCTAGATTGTGTTTTTATAATGATTCTGAGTTTTAGTAAACGCCCTTATCGGAATAAGTACATCAGCATGAGAAGTTTAATTTGAATAAGTACCTGCTTCGTACGTGCTTATTTGAATGTGCTCATCTTAACTTAAAGTAAGTAGATAAATGGAAGTAGTTTGGATTACACAAATTTGTTGCTTCTCCTAAAGAAAATAGAATAAGCAGAAAACATGTAATCCCAAATACTCAGTTTTACTGTATTTTTGTGTGTAACGTGTGTTTGTTTGTTGGTGTTTTGATGTTACAGGAGAGGATTTTGTGCGCCACGTTATGTTGATAAAGTTGAAATGATACTTAAGGTGCCTAAATCAGCCTTTGTAGCCCCCGCACTTTTTCCCAAATGATTAATGAAGTTTAAGCTGGTAATGTAAATTTCAAGCGTTATATTAAACTAATTTGAATCACATATCTAGTTAATCATTTTTGCGAGTTATTTATTTTATATGTATATGTATATATATATACATACACACTATTACTAGCTTCTAAACGACAACTAATGAGAAAGTTGTAGTATCTTATGTTGAATAGCTCACTTGCGTACCAACTCAATTCACGTTTATTCTATTGGGCCTAAATGGACCGAACATCCTAAACAAACAACACATATATTTTTTTTGTTGGGCCGAATGTTACCACAAGGATTGGGCCGGGGGAAATAACTCTCCAAACATGTATATTTTTCTTTTTGCGTATGGGCTAAGCCCATTAAAACACAAGTAATAAGTTAAACTTTGTTTTGAATTTGGTCACTTCATTTGAAACCATATCGAGCAGCTAGAGCTTTGTATATATTTTTTTCTTTTTATGACTTGCGTATGGAAGGAACCAAACCCCAAAGGAGCTACCCTAATCCTACTCTAAAATATTTAACAATTCACTAAACCACACTTTCACCTTTGACCTCAAAACTCATTGGACATTATGTCTCCCATTCTCAAGTTTATGACAAGACCCCTCTTGCATGCTACCCCAAATCCAGCCGAGTACATGCATGCCATGAACTCCCTTTTCTTCTTTGATGAAAACCATGGAATGAACTAATAAAATAAGCATTTGGCCATGCCTAGCCTTGGCTATATAAAGCCCTTTCTACTTAACCACAAAAATCACACAACACTCTCAAAACTCACTCAAACTCAAACATATCACCTATTCTATTCAAGTACTGTCGTGAAAAGAAGGAAGGCTAGGAAGTCTTTTGGGTTCTAGCTTGAATACAAGTCGGGTCTGGAAGCAAAGCTAGGGTCGTGCTCTCGTACACTCGTTCACACCTTCACTCTCGTGCCACATCACCACCATTCTTGGTGTAGTAAGTCCTTCACACCCTTTTCAATACATACGTAGCTTAAATCTCGTATTTAGTTTCCTAGATGTGCTCGCGACGTGTTTCGAAACCTTCTAAACTTGTTTTCATTTCACTTACTTCACGCATAGAATACAACCTGCGCAATCTAACATATCATGATAAAATGTTGCATCGAAACACTTGTGTGGTAAAAACTATTTCTTTTGAACTCGACACATAGAACCTAATAAGAATTTTGAAAACTAAAACTAACCAAACAAGAACTTACGTCACACTTAAAGGCTAGAAATACTCATATGCCGAATCTATGAACATATTGCGAGTTCATTGTGAACAAGAACTATTTTAACGAAACAAGTTTTGAAATGGAGTAAAATAAGGATTGCATGCATGCGTTTTGTATACTGAGTATGTATTGAACATGAAGTAGAACAGTTGCAATGTCCTTTAATACCACAAAGCTGAAGAACAATACACAAAGGAGCCCCTTGACTCAATTGGGTGAGGCGTTGCTTATTTCCCACACTGGGTTCGAACCCGGTCATGGTCACCCTTAGGAATACATATATTAATTTTTTTTACAAACTGTTGCATTGTCTTTTTTTTAAACCAAACGCACCGGCCTTAACGGCTCAATAACCAATTGTATATATATATTTTTCTTTTTAAACAGTTATCACATATAAAAATAAAATTTATTTTTACAACTTTATTATTTTTGACTAAAGATATAAAATGTAAGAGTTTTGGGTTAAAAGTGTAACATGTATATAAGTCAAGGATAAACTTTGTAACTTTATAATATTTTGAGAGACTTATACTTACCAAGTAGTTACGTTAAAATTTTATAAAGTTTAAAAATATAAAAATATAAACACTTGCCTATATAATATAACACTACGATATAAAATTTATAACGTTAAGCTTTAAGTATAAAAAGTCGTTATCAAATATCCTTAAAATGAATAATATGAACATTTTAATAATTTATATTTCACTAACTTAAAATATTTAAAATAAATATTTTAACTTATTTTTCACTAACTTTTGATAAATATTAATAACTTTTTCTTTTAAAACGTAAACTCTATTCATATAACATCGATAAAACTTATTGACACTATTTTTGAACATTATGCCTTTTATCACACAAGCCCAAACTACCATACTAAAGGCTTCCTATCTTATCGTTACACATCGAGCCCTGAATTTATCGTATTACTCTAGGTCGCAAGTCGGAGCTATTCGCTTACATCTCTTGATCACTACTTAACTACTATACTACTAAAGGTGAGTTCATAGTCCCACTTTTACTATGTTTTCAAATCCCGTGGGGAGATACATGCTATAAAACTGAACACAAGTATTTTCCTGTATGCTATCCTGATTGATATTGCTTAAGTTACCAGCTTGCCAAAAGTCCCTCATATCATGAACCATTAATCACTTGCGAGTGAACGCGAATATAGTGAATAGATCTATTGGAACTGGACGCCCCATTTGAAGTTAGCCTGTAATGGTAACCGAATGCACTATATTCGAGAAAGTAGGAACTGGCAAATTCCTGCTAACTCGAGGGCCCCTATTACCTGCATCATATTATTATGTGTAGGCTTTTACGCCATAAGATTCATATGATCTTATTGGTTGCATAACTCTGTTAAGGTTTGTGTGTCATGAGGCTTAGAGCAATATCTTACACTTCGATGCTATGATTTTATCACTACTTGACTTGTGTTCAAACTATTATAACCTAAACGCTGTGAATTCACTCAACCTTTGTGTTGACTTTTTAGCATGTTTTATCTCAGGAAATTAAACAGCTTTATGGCACGGAGTGGAGCAGGGCATTCTTTTGAATATCAATCTAAAGATGTTATCATTCTTTTGAAAACAATTTCTTTATGTATTACTAAAACTTATTGGGATCTGAAATGTTTGTTGTGAATTATGATTATGAATGATAACAAAGCTTCCAAAACAACTCTTTCAAGTTGTTTTCTATGATTATGACTACGATACTAAGATGTAATACCCCGATTAGACTTCCGCTGCTTCATTACGATTTTCGGGGTGTTACAGCCTTGATGACATCTCATAGCTTAATGGTGAGTGATCACAAATTGTATGTATCTTGGCTCGTCAGGTTTGCGACTAATCATTTTTACACAACCGCTATAAATTTATCTTGCAAATGAGCATGGGATTGTAGATACAGGATATCCAGATAACTGATCCTCTGATTAAAAAAATGATACTAACCCATCCCAACCCCTATACAATCAAGAAAATCTTGGCTCGTCGAGTTTGCCACAAATCATTTTTGCACACCCACTATAAATTTATCTTGCAAATGAGCATGGGATTATAAATATAGGATATCCAGATAATTGGATTCTCTGATAAGAAAAATGATACGAACCTGGCCCGTACAATGACACATCAAGCCACAAGTTAGGTGTAGAACTCAATCCAAAAAGATAGCTCAAAGGAGGAGGGGACACATATACTTTATAAGTTGAAGAGAATATAATTTTATTGGACAAAGAGTTTTTAGGGTCAACCTGGACCAGACTGCTTTGAGCCATAAAAGAAGTAATCGTTTTGACCCATATAATTAATAGTTTTGACCGCTACCTAAACCGAGTTAGACACCCATTTGGCCAATTTTAGATACCAGCCACTATCACTGATATTGAATACAAAAGTAAAGGAAGTCAAGAGGTCATTGTTATTGTGTGTACCTTTTTGCTGATCCTATAATAGATCTACTTCCATCTAAATCGAGTTAGATACCCATTTGGCCAATTTTAGATACCAGCCACTTTGACTGATACTGAATACAAAAATAAAGGAAGTGAAGAGGTCATTGTTATTGAGTATACCTTTTTGCTGATCCTATAATAGATCTACTTCCATCATGCTTGCGTTTAATTTCTAGAAAATGGAAGATTTGTCATGGTGTGAGTTTACCATGTATTTACTCTGTTATACAAGTAGAAACATAAATATTTGACCCATACATGCATAAATTTTTTAGGTTGCTCGAGCTCAACCTCATCAGTAGCTATTTGTGTTTTGTAGTACTTTCATAAAACTATTATTTTTCATGATCTAATGTAGATTATGCTGATGTGTTGTATATTGTGCAGGTTTGCCACCGAGATACATAGACTCTGTGCGAGCAATTACACCTGGGTTATCTTTGTTTTTCTACAACTATACCAATGACCAGCTACATGGTATTTTTGAGGTTTGATTTCTTCCCTGACATGATTTATAAAGAGTCTAGAAATTCAAGTTATAAATTCTCTTATGATTATCAAATTTATGAAATCATTTCCCCCTTTACAGCCGTACAAAATGGATGGGCATGATACAATGGTGTTGGCTGGAGCAGAGTATGGAAGTGGGAGTGCTAGAGATTGGGCTGCCAAGGGTACGGTGTTATTGGTTAGCTGAGATATTTCCTAATATTCATGTGTCAAAAGTTTTATTAAAATGGACAAGTATGTTGCTGAACAATATTCTTTTGTTGCCTTATATCATCTTTAGGCTCTAAATATTGCTCTTTAGAAAGGCTGCGATTTTGCTCTATCATTTGTTACTCAACTATGAATTCAAGAAATCTTGATTTTGTATAATGCGATTAAGATCATGTGTGGTTATCCATCCCAATGGAGTGCTAAATATTACTTTAATATTGCAATTATTGATTTTATCATGAATGAATTTGTAACNCTTTAGAAAGGCTGCGATTTTGCTCTATCATTTGTTACTCAACTATGAATTCAAGAAATCTTGATTTTGTATAATGCGATTAAGATCATGTGTGGTTATCCATCCCAATGGAGTGCTAAATATTACTTTAATATTGCAATTATTGATTTTATCATGAATGAATTTGTAACAGTCGTCAATCTTTAGGAGACTATATGATTTTGACTTGTGATTGTGTAGGTGTTGGAGATCTGGGAGTTTTCCGTTGTGTGATGGTGGTCATGTAAAGCACAACAAAGCTACTGGAGAGATAATGTTGGACCTCTGTTATTAAAGAACCAATAGAAGCTTGTGGTTTGTATGAAGTCATGGCCATGTTTCTGTGTGCTTAATAACCTCTAAATATAAATGATGAGACCTCCGAGTTGACCAAAGAAACGCTCTTCAGCAAGAAATATATTTCCTAAAAGGGGAACTGAATTTGTTAAACAAGAATCACGGGTCTATTTTAGAGCAAGTTGCTTTTGTAGGGTTGAACGCGGAAAGCTTAGGATCGTTTGTGAAGAAGTTGCAGGATGAGAACACTAATTTGAAAAGTACAATGTAAAGCTGAAAGAACCGCAAAAGAAGCTTTACTCAAGTAATTGAAGGTTATTGGTCAACTTCTTGAATGCCAACTTTGTTTTATATAGATAATAACCATGAATTCGAACCAACAGTAGCTTTTGGTAAGTTTTAGCAATTCGGTTTACAATCTTTTTTTGTTTTATATAGATAATAACCATGAATTCGAACCAACAGTAGCTTTTGGTAAGTTTTAGCAATTCGGTTTACAATCTTTTTTTACAAAGGTATAACTAATTAGATCTTATTGTCCAACCTTTTAATGTATAACACTATAAAAGAAGTTAACATTAAAGGGGAACGAAGCTATGTTCTTTAATGTCTATTGCAACATACGAGGTTTATTATTTGTTAATCCTATGTTTCTAAGTTAAAATTTGTTGAACTATATTGAGATATTGATAACTATTGGTTACCCGGCAGACAAACTTGAGATATTATAAGTGTCGCGAAGATCCGATGTACATTAGACAAACTTGAGTTGAGTTATGTTGATGTATATTTTTACTTAGTATGCACCAATTGGAAGGCTATGGATGTACATTAGTGTATATCAACATCCTAATGTGGTAACATTTAAGATCACCTTATAGATGAATTCGTTTTATTTGTAATTCATTTAAGTACTTAACTACTACATTAAACATTAAAGTTGTCATTGTCGTGAAAAATCAGTAGAAAGATTCACTAAAAATATCTAATGAAAGAGTTGTTGATACATAATCTGGCGCGGGCTGGATTATGCGACTCTCCCTGGGCCGTTAGTCGTTTCAATTTAAAGCTGAAAGAACCGCAAAAGAAGCTTTACTCAAGTAATTGAAGGTTATTGGTCAACTTCTTGAATGCCAACTTTGTTTTATATAGATAATAACCATGAATTCGAACCAATAGTAGCTTTTGGTAAGTTTTAGCAATTCGGTTTACAATCTTTTTTTACAAAGGTATAACTAATTAGATCTTATTGTCCAACCTTTTAATGTATAACACTATAAAAGAAGTTAACATTAAAGGGGAACGAAGCTATGTTCTTTAATGTCTATTGCAACATACGAGGTTTATTATTTGTTAATCCTATGTTTCCAAGTTAAAATTTGTTGAACTATATTGAGATATTGATAACTATTGGTTACCCGGTAGACAAACTTGAGATATTATAAGTGTCGCGAAGATCCGATGTACATTAGACAAACTTGAGTTGAGTTATGTTGATGTATATTTTTACTTAGTATGCACCAATTGGAAGGCTATGGATGTACATTAGTGTATATCAACATCCTAATTTGGTAACATTTAAGATCACCTTATAGATGAATTCGTTTTATTTGTAATTCATTTAAGTACTTAACTACTACATTAAACATTACAGTTGTCATTGTCGTGAAAAATCAGTTGAAAGATTCACTAAAAATATCTAATGAAAGAGTTGTTGATACATAATCTGGCGCGGGCTGGATTATGCGACTCTCCCTGGGCCGTTAGTCGTCTTCTCGAGCCCTGATTAGACCTGCCAACAAAGAGAACCCGTTAGGAGTGGACCCGAGGCCGTAGCCCCGGGATCCACCTCCGACGGTCAAGTTAGTATTGATGTGATATAGCATGTAAGAGTTAGGTTTAGAGTAACCTGTTGTGTTCTGTGAAGAAGGGAATCCCAGCCCTATATTTATAGGGAATGGATTAGGGTTTAGGCGTAGAGTGGGCCGCTGTCTGCCGGGCCGGGCCCATTCCAGACTATACGTCCACAAGCCCCCCAAGTCTAGTGTGACATAGTGCATGGCTATGTTATGCTAGACTTAAGTTCTGTTCATGGCCGCGTAGGCCCAATCAACCATGACGGCATGGCACATGTGTGCGCAACTCAGGTGTGCACATAGGACGGACTATACTGCGCAGCCCAAATGCGACAGTGCGCACTGGTTGTCCCAGAGGCGCAGTCCTGTATAGCCCATTATACTATATCCGAATCCGCGACCTTGTAGGCGCGTCCGCGGTGACCTGAGTAACACCCGTTCTTACATGACGGGGAGGGATGCGCATATGCTAGGTTTCCCGCCACAGTATGATAGTAAAAGACCCCGTAAGAAGAACAAGTAGTTCTATAGTTGGGGTAACACTGACATTGCGATTGTGGGAGTCTCATAATGGTGAAGGTGGATCTCGTATGCTGCATCCTGGGTAAGGGCGTACCTTTTGTACCAGTAGCAATGCAGCAAATGCGACAGAAGACATGCTTTTGTGGCAGAAGTGCGCGCTGTGCGCGATAAGGAGGTGCGAACATTACATCCGTCTTTACAACCGACAGAGGACGTCTTCCCTGCGGCAAGAAAGTGCGAATATTTAAATCCGTCTTTGTACCTGGCTTGCAATACCTCTTACGTACGATCTGCTTCCAAATATACCTGAGTGACGCGTACGGAAACAATGGTATTATATACCCTGGTAGCCCCCCAAGTTTGATGGTGCTACTCTTGTAGGAGCATTAAACTTAGTTATTCAAATCCTGAAAAACACTTAATGCAAATATTAAACGTATATGCCGCAAATCGCAGCATATAAAACCTAATGAAGTAAAAGATTAGCGTGAAACAATATATAGCACATAGCATATAAGAGTTAGTATTGATGCGATATAGCATATAAGAGTTAGGTTTAGAGTAACCTGTTTGTATTCTGCGAAGAAGGGAATCCCAGCCCTATATTTATAGGGCATGGATTAGGGTTTAGGCGTAGAGTGGGCCGCTGTCTGCCGGGCCGGGCCCATTCCAGACTATACGTCCACAAGAGTCACTAAACATTACTACATACCAAACAATTGTTATTTTGATCAAGCATTATTGTACTTACTATAAGTGCTATTATAGCATTTTAGCGTTGATAGAGTGTTAACTAATAAGCTATTAGAAGAACCTTACTATAAGTGCTATTATAGCATTTTAGCGTTGACCATAGATTTTGTGATTTTATGTATTATATGCGGTTAATTTATTAACTTAAAGATTCCTTATAGTTTGTTACCACTACAATTCAAGCGTTAATATTTGATTATATTATATTGCATGTTATAAATGCGATGAAGGAATAATGCCAATCTTTATATTATGAATGATTAAGTATATGTTACATTTAAAAAATTCTTCTGTTGATGTCGTTTTCTATTAAATAACATATCATAAAATTACATTTATTTTAATACATGTAAACAGTATGATGAAACTAGCCCGCCCAACGGGCGGGTCGTTAATCTAGTGTCAAAATATATAGGACTTTGAGGGTATCTTGGTAATTTGGGTACCTTCTTTTTCTTTCCTTGCAACTTAAAATAAAAACTCAAGAACACAAATAAAAAGAACTACTTTCTTCACAGTGTCATTCCCTACTTTCCCCTTCCCATCCCATCCCCTTCCATTCTTTAAAAATTTGACTTGAGAATAGAGCGTTAGGGCCATGTCTATTGAATCTCTTTTAGTTTACCAGATACATTACAAAATCATATTTTCATGATTTAGCGTTGTTATAAGTTAATTTCATATGGTATTTGATGACGTATAGTCCGCACTCGGGTCACGAACCCGATCAATAGACGTTACTAATACCCAAGCCCATCACGCGTGGGCTGTCATGATAAAGATTTGGGCCTACAAAGGCCCAAATTCGAATCTATTATTTATGGGATAGGGATCAATGGACCGAATAAGTTGGGATGCGCCGAAGGGTAAGGAACACGAAACCAACAAGGATTTCGTGTGTATATAAAGGGCATCTCGGCTCTCATTAAGGTATTATCTCATAACCCTAACTCTTCACTAAAACCCTAAAACCAATTACTTACTCTCACGCCGGAGGATAATCGTGGGAGACAATCCCACGGTAAGCCTAACGATGTTTTTTGTTCTCTTAGTGCGCAGGTCTCAGCATCAAGATCCAATTGATACATGAATAGGAACCCAAACGAGGAATACCCAACTTTTGTATCAACAGTATTAAGATTAATCACCTTCAAATATTCCATGTAAAGATGACTTAATGGATAGATCTCCTATTTACGCGTGAGTATCACGTATTTTGTCTATAGTTTACGCTACTCAAATTTACATAATGAAAAAGTGGTATGCTTAATAGTGTTTTTTAGGTTCGTTACAAACGTAATTTAATTTAGAGTATAGTAAAGCCTTTGAAAATTTTAGAATCCACATAGTCCAAAAGCTTTAAATGCTTGTGAATTGTTTTAACACACACATCACACCAACACTAGTAAGTTATTTGAACATTCACATACATTATTACTAGCTAAAAGAACCGTTAAATTCACGGGGGTTTTAAAGAAAAGTTAATAAGCTACATAATGTTGATGTATTATGTATAAGATGATGGAATGAAACCTATAAACATATCAAGTTCGATAAGGTAAATGTCGAGAAATCAAACATACATACAATCCAACAATTGCCAAATAAGTTAAAAATAGCATAAAATTATATACAAACATATTGTAGTTTATGATTATGATACAATATACAATTAAGGTTGAATTTTTACAAACTCGTACTTCAGCAAGAGCATGGTGACGCCTTCATCTAGGTGGTGCTTGAAACCTGACACAAAAGCAATTCTCATTGTTGCTTGAATTTTATTCATATGCTAAGAATAGTATTAAGATTATTTGAACAATAAAATTTGTTGTTGCTTCACATACATGTATAGCTTTATTTATCTTAACAATAAATTATATGGATACATAAGGGATAAAACAAAATATTTTAATAAATAACGCAATTTGAGGTAAAAAAAACTTATTAAAATATTTACCATAGCGGATACCCTTAGACATTTTTACAAAAGGAGCTTATTAACTTATTTATTATCAAAACACATTTCTTCAAATCGTTTTTAGATTACCTTATGTATTTTTCAAAAGGTACTATTGGTAAAATGTTTAAAAAAGACAACACCCTATAAAAGATATTGGCAAATAACAGTTACAATCAAAATATTTTGGCAAATAATAGTTACCATAGTTGACCAGTTGAGGATGACTTTTGGAGAAATAGGCCATGGATTCATTCTCAACTATTGGTTAAGGGTCACTAGAACATAGGCTCATTGTTTAAGGCTTGATCTTTAGAGAAAAGTAAATCGACAACCAAAAAGGTGCACGAGGTCAATATTTTCCCACCAATTTAAACCTTTTGGAGACAATCAAAGATAATATTATATTAAAATTGTAAATAATACATATAATCTATAAAATTTAATACAAAGAAACTAATGAAATTGGGCTTATTTGAGCTGGAATAAACTCATAAGCTTAATTTACTTGGTAACATCCAAACACAATTTTTAAGCTCGTGGGTTTTTATACCACAATAAGCTCATAAACTCCTCTAAATACTCTATTTCGAACATTGCATTAAACTTTATACTACCAACTATAATTTGTAAATAAATTAGTTTACATAAAATAAGTTAAATCTTAAAATAGTCAATCTATCATTAAGAATAATTAAACATGAACATTTCATCATTATACTCAAATAGTTGTAATTGCATTAAAACCTTGCCTTTGAATGTTTAATTGACAAAAATAGTTTTAATTTATAATTGATATAAAAAATCTGCCATGATTAACCTTTTTAACATGAAATTTTCAATAGCTCAATACACTGGAAAAAAATCAAAAACCTTTTATACACATGCGTAACGGAAAGACTCAGTAGTTTTGAAAAGAATTAGTTAGAGATAGGCAAAAAAACTCATTCGATAACATACATATAGATATAAATATATTCTATGTTCTTTGACACTTTCTTTTTATTTGAATCATCAAAGAGTAATTGTTAATCTTATTATGTTGAGTTACTTTTTTTTTTCTTACAGTTCTTTAACAGTATCTTACTTTTTATTTCTTACAGTTCTTAAATCTTAATCTTATATATTTTTTTTACCGTTTTTTAACGTTCCTTTACTTTTTGTTTCTTACAGTTCTTTATTTCTAGTTACTTTTGATACTTTATGTTTGTTTGTTTCTTTAACATAGGGATCGAGAGAGATTTAAGTGGATCGATCCAATTAATGATCCATTTTAAATGGATTGATCTATTGGATCGATAGATATTTTTTAATCTATTAGTTCATATAAATGGATAGGATTGGGATCAAGATCCGATCCATTGATAGCAACCGATAGAACTATAAGGGTATTCTCTGTAAATGACGACTTTTATAAGTGAAAGGTATTTTTTGTAAATAAGGTTTTCCTTAACATATGAGTCCTATGACTAGTCAAATCCTCATCGAAAGTCATCTGCAAAAAGGAAAACAATAGCGTAGAGAAGAAGGTTGGGTTGAGGAGGGCCATGGGAGACCAGAAGGTGAAGAACGAGGCGATGGAAATCATGGGTTTATTTCAAGTTTTGCCTCGTTTAGTCGTCTTTGATCTCGATTACACTCTCTGGCCTTTCTATTGGTATCTTTTGTTTTTACTCCATTTCTAATCTTACAATCTTACCTTAAGTGCATATATGAATTTTATTAATCTCGTTTACAATAGTCTTGAATAAAGTGAATTATGAGGGATTGCTTAATGCTTATCAAATACTTAAACACTTGTTAAAATAACAATTAGAAGATAAGTAGATTAGATAACATGTCTGTTTATAAATTTTTTTGTAGATGTTTGAATATTAACTTAGGTGTTAGTATAATTGTATTACGCTAGACTAGAGCTTAGAATCTATAATACCGAGTAGATGAATTTCAAGACTAAATTAGTTGTTTTTTTCTTTCACGTGTGTGGGTGGTTTTAAGGAGGTGTAGCTGATATATGAAATGCAATGCATTTTAAGTTGGTTAGTAGTTGTAAATTTTTAGAGCTTATCTAATTCACATAAACGGATGAGGTTTTCGCTGTCTAGGTTACCCAAGGAGGGCGAGCCTTTTTGAGTCAGATATACGCGGCCTCACTTGGTTAATTCCGGGACCGTTTCCGACCCTACCCTGGCCACCTCGAAATGTACACACCTAACCAGGTTTGAACCCTTGACCTCTTGTGAGGAAACCAACTAACCAAGGACCTTACCACCAACAAACCAAGGACCTAACCACTAGGCCATTTGGTGGTGGTTATAAATTTTACTTCATTGGTTGAAACCTAACATCGTATCTTTAACATAAAATAAGCGCATATAAATTTTATTAATCTCGTTTGAATTAGTCTTGAATAATGTGAGTTCAACCTTAGTTTGGGATTGGTTAATGCTTATCAAACTACTTAGAAACTGAAACATTTATCTTAAAAAAACTGTTAGAAGATAAGTAGATTAGATAACTTGTCTGTCCCTACCCCTTTGATTAATGGTTGTGCTTATAAAAATTCGTAGATGTTTGGATATTAACTTAGGGTGTTAAAACTTAAAATATCTATTACACTAGTGTTTATGAATCTATAATTCTAGAGAAGATGAATTTCAAGACTAATGTAGTTTATTTTTTCAATGTCTGATCTGCAACTTCATGTCCGCACGAGAAGAGTTGAATATGAAGTCTTTAAGAAACAAGTAGTGGTAATAAAACTTTAATAGATTCTGTAAAATTGAAGCAGGAAAAAGTCCTTTTTGCCTCGTATGGCTAACAATAAACAAACACTAGTGTTTGCCCTCCTGCAGACATAAGGAAAAAACAAACACTCTTTGTCAGAAACATCTACGCGGCTGCGCTCTTTTTCAAATAACGTTTTGCGTGCCTGCAGACTCTTAGACACAAGAGGAAAAAGTGCTCCTTTATAAAAACAAACATAACGTTAGCTGTTTTTTTGTTCACGTGTTTGGGTGGTTTTAAGGAAATTTAGCTGATATATGAAATGCAATGTATTTTATGTTGGTCTGTAATTGTAAATTTTTTAAGCTTATATAATTCACATGCCTGGAAACTCAACAAAGAATTGCCTCCATTTTGTTAAAACCAGAAAGCATAAGGAGTAATGTTTGATAGTAAAAGGGTACATTGTAGAATCCAGTCACCCATTAAATATTTAAATCTTGACAAAAATATAATGTGCACATGGTCAACGGAACCCAGGATTGGTTGGATCTGCTGCTTCAACTCGGTCAAATGCAATTGCTGGTCTTGGTTCCTTTCGGGAACTCTTGAGTATATGAATCGAGAGAGTTCAGTCACCTTTCTGCAGATAGTGAAGCTTATTCACTTGTAGGAAATTACGTCGTTAGGTTTCATGTTTATAGGTAACTCTTTCAATTTGGTTTGCAAAACAAGTGTTAGTGGTAACTATTTTGGGGTATATCCTTTGCCATCATCTAGTTTTAATGCTTGAAACATCTCTGTTTTGCTACGATCTCCTCTAACTGTAAGTAGGTTATTTTTTTTATTTTTTGTTATTATTATTATTTTTTTGCATTATATATTTAATGATAAACATAACAGTGGCATAAGAAGTGACCCAATTGTGATTCTTTCGAAGGCAGGATTTGATAATTATGCATGATTTTGTAAATTTACGTGTATATTTTTTGGAGAAATCCATGAATTTATATTGCTGTATCTTCGGATATAACCTTCTCCAGTGCCGTAGCTCACTGATGGGATTTTGATTTGTTAGAAAATATGACACATGCTTATTTTTTTGCTGTAATTGACAGTGAATGTCGATCCAAGCGTGAGACACCATCCATGTATCCCCATGCTAAAGGAATCTTACATGCACTAAAGGACAAAGGAGTTGACATGGCTATCGCCTCTAGATCACCAACCAAAGACATAGCAGAGACTTTCATTGACAAGTTGGGCATAAAGCCATTATTTGTAGCTCAGGTTTGTCAATCTTCAATTTGTTTAATATGAATTTATGATTCTTTTATGAAGCATCAAGTCTCATAAGGTAGAAAAGTACCATAGCCTTCTAACAATGTGTAAGGTCATAAGTTGTGCATCTAACGGCTCCATAGGGCTAGCTAGTTGTAGACTCATCAAGAGCTAGGTTAAGTGTGAAACGGGGCGGATGGCCCTTCTATGTTGTCAACATTAAGTATCTTTGGTTAGTACTATGCTTTGCAACTTGCAGGACTTCTGACCTTCCACAACAGAGGTTATTGTATGCACCTATATTATTCTATTTGGTAAATGGGGACGGAACACCTGGAAATATATGATATGATGAAATAAAGATGAGTTATTTAACAAACTAAACCACTTATGACATACAATAGCGAAAACAAAAAAAATCACTAGTTAACCTAAACATATGAGACTGGGAGGGCAATCCAAGGAAGGAGGCCATTATAGAGCAGCTTCTACTTTATGTGCATTTGCATCTCTTGATCATCATTACTGGATTGGCAAACATACATCAGCCTATAAAATGAGAACATATCAGAAGGATTACAGCATATGTAACAACTATTAGTCTATTACTCAAGAGCATAATTATGCATTAGCAATATCCCAATGTAGAACAAAACACTAGCTCGTACCCCATGAATCAGCAGCCAGCAAATTACCTCAAGTTTGTAGATGTGATCCTCTAAGGCGGCATGTATATTGAATCATAATGCTCTATGAAAGTTTATCAGGATTCCTATTATATAGATGCTGCACATCACCTCTAACAAAAGTAAATCAATAACTTTTCTGCTGCCTCCATTACACACGTAAATGATTCATATGACCTCAGAGCTATCAGGACCGCCATCATGTTTTATTTTATTATTGGTACTGATTATGAGTTATGATTATCAGTACTTCATATCCTGCCTCTTAAGAATGAAGTCAATGGTAGAAAACCAGTAATTAGGATCTAAATTTCTCTTGTATCATTTCAATTTACCTATGTCGCCATGTGCACTTTATTTATTTTACAAAGAAGAAAATGTTGGAAGTGATCTATGTTGAATTACTTTTTTTTCCTTACAGTTCTTTAACAGTCTCTTACTTTTTATTTTTTTACAGTTCTTAAATCTTAATCTTATATATTTTTTTACAGTTTTTTACCATTTCTTTACTTTTTGTTTCTTACAGTTCTTTATTTCTAGTTACTTTTGATACTTTATGTTTGTTTGTTTCTTTAATATAGGGATCGAGAGAGATTTAAGTGGATCGATCCAATTAATGATCCATTTTAAATGGATTGATCTATTGGATCGATAGATATTTTTTAATCTATTAGTTCATATAAATGGATAGGATCGGGATCAAGATCCGATCCATTGATAGCAACCGATAGAACTATAAGGGTATTCTCTGTAAATGACGACTTTTATAAGTGAAAGGTATTTTTTGTAAATAAGGTTTTCCTTAACATATGAGTCCTATGACTAGTCAAATCCTCATCAAAAGTCATCTGCAAAAAGGAAAACAATAGCGTAGAGAAGAAGGTTGGGTTGAGGAGGGCCATGGGAGACCATAAGGTGAAGAACGAGGCGATGGAAATCATGGGTTTATTTCAAGTTTTGCCTCGTTTAGTCGTCTTTGATCTCGATTACACTCTCTGGCCTTTCTATTGGTATCTTTTGTTTTTACTCCATTTCTAATCTTACAATCTTACCTTAACTGCATATATAAAGAGGTATCAAGGTGAATTACGAGGAGTTGCTTAATGCTTATATCAAACTACAAAGATACTTAAACACTTGTTAAAAAAAAACAATTAGAAGATAAGTAGATTAGATAACATGTCTGTTCCTGACACCCCCTTAATTAATGGTTGTGCTTATAATACCGAGTAGATGAATTTCAAGACTAAATTAGTTGTTTTGTTCTTTCACGTGTTTGGGTGGTTTTAAGGAGGTTTAGCTGATACATGAAATGCAATGTATTTTAAGTTGGTCAGTAGTTGTAAATTTTTAGAGCTTATCTAATTCACATAAATGGATGAGGTTTTCGCTGTATAGTTTACCCAAGGAGGGCGAGCCTTTTTGAGTCAGATGTACACGGCCTCACTCGGTTAATTCCGGGACTGTTTCTGACCCTACCCTGGCCACCTCGAAATGTACACTCCATTGGTTGAAACCTAACATCTTACCTTTAACATAAAATAAATGCATATGAATTTTATTAATCTAGTTTGAATTAGTCTTGAATAAAGTGAATTTCACCTTAGTTTGGGATTGGTTAATGCTTATCAAACTACTTAGAAACTGAAACATTTAACTTAAAAAAACCGTTAGAAGATAACTAGATTAGATAACTTGTCTGTCCCTGATACCCCTTTGATTAATGGTTGTGCTTATAAAAATTCGTAGATGTTTGGATATTAACTTAGGGTGTTAAAACTTAAAATATCTATTACACTAGAGTTTAGGAATCTATAATTCTAGAGAAGATGAATTTCAAGACTAATGTAGTTTATTTTTTCAATGTCTGATCTGCAACTTCATGAAAGAAGAGGTGAATATGAAGTCTTTAAGAAACAAAAAGTGGTAATAAACTAATAACACTTTAATAGAATCTGTAAAATTGAAGGTGGAAAAAGTCCTTTTGCCTCGTATGTCTAACAATAAACAAACACTAAGTTTACCCTCCTGTAGACATAAGAGGAAAAAACAAACACTCTTTGTCAGAAACATATGCGCGGCTGCGCTCTTTTTCAAAAAACGTCTGCTTGCATACAGACTCTTAGACACAAGAGGAAAAAGCGCTCCTTTATAAAAACAAACATAACGTTAGCTGTTTTTTTTGTTCACGTGTTTGTGTGGTTTTAAGGAGGTTTAGCATNTTAGAGCTTATCTAATTCACATAAATGGATGAGGTTTTCGCTGTATAGTTTACCCAAGGAGGGCGAGCCTTTTTGAGTCAGATGTACACGGCCTCACTCGGTTAATTCCGGGACTGTTTCTGACCCTACCCTGGCCACCTCGAAATGTACACTCCATTGGTTGAAACCTAACATCTTACCTTTAACATAAAATAAATGCATATGAATTTTATTAATCTAGTTTGAATTAGTCTTGAATAAAGTGAATTTCACCTTAGTTTGGGATTGGTTAATGCTTATCAAACTACTTAGAAACTGAAACATTTAACTTAAAAAAACCGTTAGAAGATAACTAGATTAGATAACTTGTCTGTCCCTGATACCCCTTTGATTAATGGTTGTGCTTATAAAAATTCGTAGATGTTTGGATATTAACTTAGGGTGTTAAAACTTAAAATATCTATTACACTAGAGTTTAGGAATCTATAATTCTAGAGAAGATGAATTTCAAGACTAATGTAGTTTATTTTTTCAATGTCTGATCTGCAACTTCATGAAAGAAGAGGTGAATATGAAGTCTTTAAGAAACAAAAAGTGGTAATAAACTAATAACACTTTAATAGAATCTGTAAAATTGAAGGTGGAAAAAGTCCTTTTGCCTCGTATGTCTAACAATAAACAAACACTAAGTTTACCCTCCTGTAGACATAAGAGGAAAAAACAAACACTCTTTGTCAGAAACATATGCGCGGCTGCGCTCTTTTTCAAAAAACGTCTGCTTGCATACAGACTCTTAGACACAAGAGGAAAAAGCGCTCCTTTATAAAAACAAACATAACGTTAGCTGTTTTTTTTGTTCACGTGTTTGTGTGGTTTTAAGGAGGTTTAGCATATATATAAAATGCAATGTATTTTATGTTGTTCTGTAATTGTAAATTTTTAAAGCTTATATAATTCACATGCCTAGAAAACAAACAAAGAATTACCCCCATTTTGTTAAAACCAGAAAACATAAGGAGTAATGTTTGATAGTAAAAGGGTACATTGTAGAATCCAGTCACCCATTAAATATTTCAATCTTGGCAAAAATATAATTTGCACTTGGTCAACGGAACCCTGGATTGGTTGGATCTGCTGCTTGAACTCGGTCAAATGCAACTGCTGGTCTTGGTTCCTTTCGGGAACTCTTGACTATATGAATCGAGAGAGTTCAGTCACCTTTCAGCAGATAGTGAAGCTGATTCACTTGTAGGAAATTAATTCGTTAGGTTTCATGTTTATATGTAACTCTTTCAATTTGGTTTGCAAAACAAGTGTTAGTGGTAACTATTTTGGGGATATATCCTTGCCATCATCTAGTTTTAATGTTTGAAACATCTCTGTCATACTGTAAGTAGGTTATCTTTTATTTTTATTTTTTATATAATCATAAACATATTAGCGGCATAAGAAGTGACCCAATTTTGATTCTTTCGAAGGCAGGATTTGATAATTACGCATGATTTTGTAAATTTACGTGTATATTGTTTGGAGAAATCCGTGAATTTATATTGCTGTATCTTAACCTTCTCCAGTGCCGTAGCTCACTGATGGGATTTTGATTAGTTAGAAAATATGACACATGCTTATTTTTTTGCTGTAATTGACAGTGAATGTCGATCCAAGCGTGAGACACCATCCATGTATCCCCATGCTAAAGGCATCTTACATGCTCTAAAGGACAAAGGAGTTGACATGGCTATCGCCTCTAGATCTCCAACCAAAGACATAGCAGAGACTTTCATTGACAAGTTGGGCATAAAGCCGTTATTTGTAGCTCAGGTTTGTCCATCTTCAATTTGTTTAATATGGATTTATGATTCTTTTATGAAACATCAAGTCTCATCAGGTAGAAAAGTACCATAGCCTTCTAACAATGTGTAAGGTCATAAGTTGTGCATCTATTTCGCCATGTAATTATTATAAGTAACGGCTTCATAGGGCTAGCTAGTTGTAGACTCATCAAGAGCTAGGTTAAGTGTGAAACGGGGGTGGATGGCCCTTCTATATTGTCAACATTAAGTATCTTTGGTTAGTACTATGCTTTGCAACTTGCAGGACTTCTGACCTTCCACAACAGAGGTTATTGTATGCACCTATATAATTCTGTTTGGTAAATGGGGACGGAACCCCTGGAAATATATGATATGATGAAATAACGATGAGTTATTTAACAAACTAAACCACCTATGAAATACCATAGCGAAAACAAACAAAATCGCTTCTTAACCTAAACATATGAGTCTGGGAGCACAAAATCCAAGGAAGGAGGCCATTATAGAGCAGCTTCTACTTTATGTGCATCTGCATATCTTGATCATCATTACTGGATTGGCAAACATACATCAGCCTATAAAATGAGAACATATCAGAAGGATTACAGCATATGAAACAACTATTACTCAAGAGCATATTATGCATTAGCAATATCCCAATAGAACAAAACACTAGCTCGTACCCCATGAATCAGCAGCCTGCAAATTACCTCAAGTTTGTAGACGTGATCATCTAAGGCGGCATGTATATTGAATCATAATGCTCTATGAAAGATTTATCAGGATTCCTCTTATATACGTGCTGCACATCACCTCTAATAAAAGTAAATCAATAACTTTCTGCTGCCTCCATTATACACGTAAATGATTCATATGACCTCACAGCTATCAGGACCGCTATCATGTTTTATTTTCTTATTGGTACTGATTATGAGTTATGATTATCAGCACTTCATATCAAGCCTCTTAAGAATGAAGTCAATGGTAGAAAACCAGTAATTAGGATCTAAATATCTCTTGTATCATTTCAATTTACCTATGTCGCCATGTGCACTTGGTTATTTATTTTACAAAGAAGATAATGTTGGAAGTGAGAGCTATCCTTGACCCACTCGAGATTAGATCCAATTGAATAGGGCTTGGTCCTTGGGGAAGGGTCAGGTCGGCACCTCGGTGGTGCCTCGACCAGGGTGTCCCCACCGATCTACACCTTTTGAGGAATATATTGGTCTGATGTTCTTGAACTTGGGTGTACTTTAGAAAGGTGATCCCATTCGATCTGTTTTATTTGTAGCTAGCATTTCCAGTTTACCCATTTGACACATATTTATAGTATATTGTAGAATCCCCAGCCTAACTTTAACCTTAAAATCTATTCAAATCTAACTTGTTACTATTTTCTCTTACACCACCACTTGAAATCACAAAAAACTATTTGCTGCCTCCAGTTTGCGTGGATACCGTGCTATTCACATAATTTGGTTGAAATCACCTCATCAGTTGGGATTTTAGGATGTCAAGAATCTTAATTAGAGGTTGCAAAATGGGCAGGCTGTTTGAGTTGGATAATGGGTCAATATGGGTAATTCATAGTAACATGTCAAAATGGGTTGGGTTGGCCCACAAACACCTTTTGTTTGAAGTTTATAAATAAATGACATGTTTAATATGAGCACACAAACTATAATATTACGAAACTAGTTTTATATATGAAAAAACGGTTTTTCGGAAACCGATTTTAATCAATATGGCGCAAGCTGTTGAAACTGAGAGTTTCCTAATATTTACCGCTCTAATGGTTTTTACAATGGTCGCATGACGCTTATCATTCACATTGTCATGTCTTTTTAAGTTTGTATGGGCAATCTTTGGTCAAGGTTTTAATTACTATGTTAGAAAGTATCGAATTAGATTGGATATCAAGTGGCGAGTTGAAGTCGTCATTGTAATTTATTTTGAGTCAAGTGTTCTTGCATTTNTACACATGAGAATAAGTCAATACTATGTTAGCTTCTTGGTCTGGACCAATGGTGCGATTAGTGGTTGGAAAATGCGCGGGTTTGGCAAGCACGGACACTTTTGTGGCAAGCACCGACAGTTTTTCTGCATTTATTAAGTGTGATTGCATAAACAAGAATCTGTAAACTTTATACCTTCCTCTCTTTTTCTCATGGGGGAATGTAGATGGTTCGAGATTGCTGTGTTTGAATTGTTTTGTGACTATTCAAGATTTTGGCATAAATAGTGCCAAGTTTTCTTCATTTATGGATTAGTATGTTAACTACTAGCTTAGAAGTTGGCCGACTATAAAACAAAAATAACTCCTTTTGATGTTTCAGGAGATTTTTTCCAGCTGGAGTCACAAAACAGAGCATTTCAAGAAAATTCATGAGAAGACTCGTGTGCCATATGAATCAATGCTCTTCTTCGATGATGAAGATCGAAACATAGGACCGGTATAAGCTTTTCCGATGCCTTCATACTTTAGAAGCTTGCACAACTTTGTCTTGTAACTGTGTCGATGAATTGCTTACATTTTGGCAGGTATCAAAACTCGGGGTGACTGCCATTTTGGTGAATAATGGGGTTACTCTTGGAGCCTTCAGGGAAGGGCTTACACAATTCTCTCAAGGTCCAAGTTCATCATCAAAGAGGGATAAGAAAAAGTGAGCACTTATGAAATTACTTGGATATTACATCCACATTGTTTCTGGTGTAGTAATTTGAAACAAATCCAAATTTGCATTGGTATACAAAAAGTTATTGATCTTGTACAATTTCACATACAGTTGTAGTGACTACATTATATGAAAACTACTGTCGATCCCTATGTAGTCACTGATAATCTGCCCGAGTGCTTTTTCATACATTGCAATGCTTTGTTGCACATCTGTACCTGTATCCTTGGGCCTTGTTTGACAATTATTTCTTCACGTTATATTCATTTAAGTAAACCAACATGTTATAAGATCAATCATCTAGTGTGAACAAAAGGTGTACATGTGTTCTTAAGATTAATAAACAAGAGAAAGGAAAAGAAAAGAAAAGAAGTAGAAAATAAATTGTTTTTTCAAGATTTTTTTTAAAGAAGAAAAGAAATGAAGAGAAAGGAAGTGGGAGGAAGATTTGAGGTTTCTTTAATCTAAAATCTTTATCTTACTTTTGGAAAAAAGAGTGGTAGAGAGGAGAAAAGAATTTGATGTTCTTTCTTTCTTTTCTCTTCTTTTATCTTCTTTTACAAAATTAAATTGAGAACACAACATAGAGTAAGCCGGGTGGAAGGAGGTGTTCTAAAAACGCTATATGTGCCAAAATGTTGAGGTTGTAAATACGTGTGGTTTTATTTGCTAACTAGTTATTTGAACTATAAACTTGAACCGTAAAGGGATGTTTGGTTAGGGGAATTAAATATTTTCAGTTGTTTGGTATTTTCTAAAACGGTCCGTTTTCACCCGAACCCGTATTAACCAGAACCTTGTTAAGCTGAATCTCAAATTTACCTTTTTAACGCAAGCTTGTTTCAATTCGAACCAATTTTAACTCGCTACCAAAACTTGCCTGTCTGCCTATTTATCCACGATCGAACAACAACAACAATATCCAACTCTGCTGAGATATAGTATGTGAAGGTATGATAGATAGACACATTTTTCTCGAGATTTAATAGATAGAAGTGAAATACACAATTATCTATATTTATACTACATATAAAGAAAAAACACATTTGCTTAAAAGTTAAAAACTTTAAAAATGAGTAATATTGTTATATTAAAATACATAATTCATCCGTCATAAAATAATTGTTCCGGCAAAAAAAACACAATTAAATAAAAACATAATTAATACTGCTTTCTCGCTCTTACTTTTTTGTAAAATAATAATTTTATCCTTGATTAATTAATAAACTAATATGATAAACTTAATTAAACTTGTTAATCTTTTTTTTAAGTAAATAGTATTTAAAAACTTTAATTAATTACAATTTAAAAACCAATTATCCATTTCTCCCTGCCCCCATCTTCATACGAGTATCATTTTTCATCATCCCTATACCATCGTGTCTCCCTTCAAACCACTCTCAAAATATCAATTAATGACGTCAATACCACCACCGTTCCCCACCGTCGTCAACCACCGTCACAAACTCATCACAACAAACCGATTAAACCACCACAGGTCATCATCATCATATTCAACAAACCTATTCCATCACTCTGTTTCTAGGGTTTCAGATTCTTCTTTATCCCTTTGTCGTTGCAGTAGTAACGGTAGTAACGGTTTTCAGGAGAGTGTAAGGAGTGTGATTAAGTGGTTTGATGAGTATGTTATTGGTTATAAAAAGTATGACATGAAAGATGATAATGATGATGATGAAAGTGAGGATTGGGATTGGGAAAGATGGAGTAAGCATTTTCTGGAAGTTGATGAGCAGGAACGAATTGTTTCGGTTTTGAAGGTATATGAGGGCCGGCCTAAAATAATTATATGCATGTGTACACATATTTTTCACGAAGAAAAAAAGTATTTAGATGAGAAAATATCTTAAATGAGTAATATATTAGAACATTTAGATAACTAATTGCGTTATATCGTAAAAATGGTGACACTTTATATATAACATTCCTTCTCGAAAGGCCTCATTATGTGATTTCGTTTAGGGCCTTCAAAAATTTCGTCAATTCATGGGACGGCTCTGGTCTTAGGGATGCAAACGAACAGAACGATAGGTTTAACTGAGCTTAAATGAAGAACATAAAGTTGTACAAGTATACAACTATACATGCTAATCACTCCGTCTCGAAATAAGTGTCCACATTTTTATTTTTGTATGTCGTATAGTAAGTGTCAACCTAAAAACTAAAACTAATTAAAACATTTATAATTTTGGGACGGAGAGAGTATTTAATCCTGTTAATTAATATTCATGTTCATTAGTTTGAATGTAATCTTTAACATATATATGTAATCAGGAGCAGGAGTAGAGCCAGAAAGTTATGGTCGAGGGGGCAAACTTTGATAATTTTTAGAAATTACAATACAAAACGGTCGGTTAGGGGGGCAAATTACAAAAATAGCCAGATATTTTAAAAATTTTACGCTTACAATGTTTTTCGCTAGGGGGCACGTGCCGACCCTGGCCCCCTCCTCCTGTCTCTGCCTCCGTATGTAATATATCGGAACAAAAACGATAAACAAGAGTAACATGCATTAACATTCACGAATGGAAATGGATGAACACGCATTTGGTCTTGTTCATTCATTTAGTTTGGTGGATGTAAAATCTTGTTTATGTTTGTCACGTTAATTAATTAATGAATATAAAGGAACTTTCTACTTCATGAACATGTTGAGTTTGTTTAAAGCTCTAATCATGTAGGACAAGCTCTCACGGTGGTAAAGATTGAAAACATGCAATATCAGAATTAATGAATTGCATTAGGCGGTTTCATGATTCATGGATGAATTTGTGAAACATATGCCATTTGCCATCGTTGCATCGTAGATATACGATTTATGCTATCCTTGAGATAGTCTTTTATTTTCATCTCGGCCATAGAGTTTGTTATGTGGTGATAAGTTAATGCTGATATACTGATATGTATAACATGACAGTCACATCTAGATCGAGCTATTCTGAAAGAGGATTATGAAGATGCTGCTAGGATTAAGGTAGCAATTGCAGCAGCAGCTACTAATGACACTGTTGGTAGAGTGATGTCCTACCTGAGTGTAAGAGAACGTTGTGATTTGTGACAGGAAAGGATTATAGCATCTGCAAACATGTATGCTTAGTGCTGATCTTGTTACTTTTGCAGAGAGCCATAGAGGAAGAGCGATACATGGATGCAGCATTTGTACGCGATTATGCCAATGCAGGCTTGGTGAGTTTTTTAGACTGGTCTTTACTCTTTAGATATGTCAGCCAATTTAGCAGCTGAGCAAACACATTAGTGATTAGCTGCCTGCTTATTCAAAATGCTGCTTCCATCTTTATAAACGCAAATTGTTAGGAATTTACAAATGGTAATACAAAGTGTATAATACAGATATCGAAGATTACAACAACGTGATTGAGGCCTGCAATTCGCAGTGTCCTAAAACAGATTTTCACCCGAATTGGTGCGACTGTTTTGAGGATTTAACAGTCAATTCAAGAATAAAACCTTGAATCTATCGAGTCTGAATTGTCTTCTTGATGGAATTTGATGTTGTATAAATAGGGTATGAAAGGTTTCCAGCAACCATTGTAACTTTTCAACAATGTCGTTATGTGTATAACTGCCAAAAGGAATGTTGTCTCCTTTGGTGAAGCATCACAATGAAAACCTACAGAGATTACTAAAAGGATTAACTCTGGGAATGCGATTAGAGCCTAAGAGCCTTAAAGCCCAATTAAACCTAAGCAAGCACAAACCCAACCATTAAGCCCAATGTGATAATCATATAATCTGTAGGTATAATCATATGATTATCCAATCAAAAATGATGTTTATGTGCTTAAACATCATTATATGATTATCCAGGCTTAAAATATGATTATGTGCTAATCATGTATCAACACAAATTACTTTAAACTTTATAAACAGGAATTCAGTTGGAACATGTATATAGTTCGACTTAACTGGTATGTCACGATTATGTACTTAAACATCATTATATGATTATCCAGGCTTAGAATATGATTATGTGCTAATCATGTATCAACACAAATTACTTTAAACTTTATAAACAGGAATTCAGTTGGAACATGTGTATAACTGCCAAAAGGAATGTTGTCTCCTTTGGTGAAGCATCACAATGAAAACCTACAGAGATTACTAAAAGGATTAACTCTGGGAATGCGATTAGAGCCTAAGAGCCTTAAAGCCCAATAAAGCCTAAGCAAGCACAAACCCAACCATTAAGCCCAATGTGATAATCATATAATCTGTAGGTATAATCATATGATTATCCAATCAAAAATGATGTTTATGTGCTTAAACATCATTATATGATTATCCAGGCTTAAAATATGATTATGTGCTAATCATGTATCAACACAAATTACTTTAAACTTTATAAACAGGAATTCAGTTGGAACATGTATATAGTTCGACTTAACTGGTACGTCACGATTCCAGACGTCCAGATAAAGAGTTTGGATAGACTTCATAACTGCCAAATTTCTAAAGAATTGTACATTTTACTAAATATAATCAGAAAAAATTCAAGATATGTTCGCGTAAGTATTTCTGGCAGTGATAAGTAAAAGTTAAATTTTGGTTCTCACTAGCTAAGTTAGCTATGCTACGGGATGATGATCAATAATATGAAGTTAAAGGATGAGTATATGTATAACATAACCTTAAAATGATATGTGTTTGATTTTGCCTTTTAGCTAGAGCTCACCACAACCATGCTACTCAATGTTGCCAAATCGTATGGGTAGACTAAAATATGATGAACATGTTTAATGATTTTGATATAACCCTCGCTTGTGATGTTTTTTCATTTTGTTGATTGAAGAGCCGGAAAGAAAAACCTATTTATTCTTTTACATGATCGTTTGCTATTTTCCAGTCGATGCTAATATTTCTGGTGGTAGCTATTGCCTCATTGGAGGTTAAAAAAAAGTATTTTTAAAGCTCAACCCACTTTTTAAGCATGAATTCAATGTGTATTAGCTACTACCGAATCTTGAATATGTTCAAACATGGTGGACTGATAAACACCATCAATTTATGCCGAACTTTTCCTCTTTCTTGGGTCAACTTGTGTTATCATGCGTCTTTTTTTCATCTTGCTTCTTGTCCAATTTCAAATGCACCTATGATGGATTAGTGCCTGCAGATTGTAGTCTTATCTGATCAATAAAGTTTTTATGCAGTAATCAACTAATCATTCGCGAGTCTAAATCTTACATACTTTCTGCATGCATGTTACACCTCAATCATGAACAAACAAATAGGATGCATATTTCAGTTGGATATTGTCTTAGCTTCTCTATTTAAAAAAGTGGATTAAGTCATAGAATAGCAATGTACTTTTCAAAGTGTACCGTTTTGGTATGTGTACTTTTTTAAAGTTGTAGAATAGCAATGTACTTTCATAAGTGTTCCAATTTGGTATGTGGCGATGACGTGTCACGCTATAAATGGTGCCACGTGTCAGACTTTCGGGTATGACACGTCATCGTCACGTACCAAATTGGAACACTTATGAAAGTATATTGCTATTCTACAACTTTAAAAAAGTACACGTACCAAAATGGTACACTTTGAAAAGTATATTGCTATTCTACGACTTAATCCCTTTAAAAAATGGTTATCCCTTCTTTAGTGCAGCAAAATAGCTACATCTAAAGCCTGTTGATTTGTCTTTCCCACTTTCTAAGTTATTGTCTTTTGACTAGTAGCATGTTTTATACCATGCACCAAATAGAGATTCAACATCTTACCAGTGGAACCTTTCATCTTAGGAATAAGCACCTCTTTAATGTAATTATCTTTAACTTGAGGACATATGCTTCTATGTTTTCTTAATTTTCTAATGTGCTGAATACTTAAGTGATCCATTCTTTTCTGAAACTCTGACGAACTTGGTCTTTATTATTCTGGAACATTTGAGTTACACTGGATTGATTTGCATGTTTTTACATAGTTTTGATCATGTTATCCAACTGTCAACTTAGGTGGGATGGTGGGCCGGACTTTCGGATGATAACAAAGACCCATATGGTCGCATCATCCATATAAGTGCAGAGCATGGAAGATACCTGGCAAGAAGTTACAGTCCCAGGTAGAGTAGCTAATATCTGTCATAATTTGCTTACCAGGTCTTTTGTTTATATTATACATGCAATCATTTCTACTTAATTAGCTTAGTGGGGGAAATGGTTGGAGCATTATGGGCTAGTGCTTGCTTAGCATCTTTTTGATCTAAGTTTGCTCATTAGTGAATGGAGGGCCGCATATTCAGGTCCCGGTGGCAATCTGTATGGAAAATGCAAGTAAAATGCTGCATATAAGACTTCTGCAGCCACAAATTTACGCACTATTGGTTTTCTCTGAATGGACATATCAGTGTTCCAAGTTAATTCCTGAGAGTGTTTCTCAATATTCTTCATTCCTTGTGTTTCTTATAATGCTGTTAAACTCTTACCTTTCCAGTTTTTTCATATATTTCCAACAGATCTATTGAGAAGTTATGTCCTTGTGTGTTGATATGTTCTTGCTTTATTATAGAAATACATTATGTCATTTGTTGGCTTTATGTTCGTAGTGCACTGAGTGCAGGAAGCTCGTACGTCAGCAGTTATTGTTGAACTAACCAGTACAGATTTCTATAAGCTAATTCTTTATTATCTCTGGTAGTATAACATATTGAGGTTTGATCATTGCCTTTGTTTTTCAGGCAGCTTGCCACTGCTTCAGATGGTGCCCCTGTGTTTGAAGTTTTTCTTACGATGAATGAGAATGGAGAATACAATCATCAGGTATTTCTTGTTACCTTTCTAAACATGTGTAATTCTGAATAACTTGGTAAGAGTTCTTTGTAGTTAAATCAGTGTGATCTTAAAGTTAGATTTTCAGCAGTTTCAGTTTTAAAAACACAAGTCAGTTGTTGCGAAAAAAAAAAAAAAAAAAACAAAAAAAANTGCTATATTAATCCATACCTGTCTTTTGAATGGTTTCAACAACCTATAGTTACAACTTGCAAATATAAGCCCATTTACATGGCCATGGCTCATTAATTCACCTGGTAGTGAATTTGCATGATCAGGCTGTATACCTGAAACGGCCCCATGTTCCGCGACATTTTCCAGCTGTTTCTTCCAAGTCATCAAGTCTCACTAGCAGCATTTCACCGCCCGACACAGTGGGCGACAAAGGTGATCTGTTTGTCAAGGACATAGAAGATACAGATGATGACAAAGACATGGATGATGATTCTGATATGGCTGAAGAATCTGCTTTTGAGAATATAATACGAGACATGATTCCTGGTGCAAAAGATCTGAAAGTTAAGGTCTTGAATGTGACAAAACCAGGAAAAATAGACACAGATTTAATGTCTAAAGTGGTTGGCCAAATAGTCGATGAAGGAGATACAGAAGAAAAAGGCAGAGAGTCTGATGGCACAGATGCTGGAGATGAGTCTGAGGGTGGAACCGATGAAGAAAAACATAATATTGATATTGATTCTAGTAATTCAGTAATTGATAGTGAAAGCGAAGATCAAATTGCAGTTAAGATTGTAGTGGGAGGCCTGTTACAAAAAGTTTCTAATAGCACATCTCGTAAAGAATTAATTCGTGTACCAGCCAAGCTGGAGAAAAGTAGCCGCTCATCATTTTCTTTCTCCATAGAGAAGGAAAAGCAACAGGTTTCTTCCAGAAATGCAGAATCTTTAAAGAAGAAAGAGACTCGATATCAAGGTAATCGTAGCACAGACAGTGTTATGCTTGATCTTGCCAAATCCATTGGGAAAGGGAAGATACCCATGAAGGTCAGATTAGTATATTTCATTCTTTATCATACCGTATGATCAGGAATTACGTTGTGACGATATCTCTACATTGCAGGTGCTTAGAGATGTCGGTCAATTGATTAACCACAGCATTAATCGGGCTAAAAATCGTCAACCTTTATCTGGAACCACAACATTTAACCGAATTGAGCTTCCGAAGAGTAGAGACCCATTAAATGGTGATCTACTATGCTATTTTATTATTGGTATCATTACCTCGTTATTTTGAACTCTATTATTTTCTGCCGCTTTTTTGTCCATTTTGTTGAAAGTCTTCTGCACATCTTTTTATTGAATGCGTGTTTTGTTATTATATCATCACTAAATTTTGATCACTTACCTTACACTCTGCCAGGATTGTATGTCGGTTCACATGGGTTCTACACTTCAGAGGTCATTCAGTTAAGGCGCAAATTTGGCCAGTGGCAAGATGACGGTGGCATGAAGGAACTTTCAACCCTTGAGTTTTATGAGTATGTAGAAGCAGTGAAGTTAACAGGGGACCCTTATGTGCCAGCTGGCCAGGTAATCATGTTACTTTTTGTTACCTTCTAATTCTTTTTCTGGATTTATAACACATGACTACCATCTTTTTATAGGTGGCATTTCGTGCAAAAGTTGGAACAAAGTATCAACTTCCTCATAAAGGGATCATCCCGGAGGAATTTGGAGTGGCAAGTCTTTATCATTATTATTCAAATTTGGAAAATACATTATTCTTTGTTTCTTTTAATTTAGATATTTTTGACGGTTCAGATTGCTCGATATCGAGGACAAGGGAGGCTTGCTGAGCCAGGTTATGTAAATCCTCGATGGGTTGATGGTGAACTTGTAATTCTGGATGGAAAGGTTTCTGCTGCTCTATATTCTTTTTTCTGCTTTTCCTTTCAGATGTTTGATTATTTTTCTACTCTAGCGGATAGTTACTAATTTTACATTGTTCACTTCATTTGATATCTTGCAGTACATAAAAGGAGGCCCTGTTGTTGGATTTGTGTATTGGGCCCCTGAGTATCAGTTCTTGATGTTCTTTAATCAGTTAAGGCTGCAGAACTAAGATGCTATTTGCACAAGAAGTTTCACATATATTTGTTACTGAATCAGATCTATAGGTAAGCACATTCTTAGTTGTATGTGTACTTTGCTTTGATATATAGTATATTCTGAATAAACTTTTGTTTACTCTTTTGCAGTGTCGAATGATTTTTATTCCCATCGAGTCATATGAGTGGATCAGTGAAATGTATAGAAGCTTTTGACTTCTATATATGCGTGTAGATATGGCATTTTGCAGCACATGTGCATTGGATATATGTACATTCTTTTTTGAGATAGAGCAGGGTTTAGATAGCTACAGAAGTTTTCTTGTCTAGGATTGTGCACCCTGATGGTTGTTTATGTGGGTAATCGAGGAATAATGGCACCACAATTCTTATTAATATCTGTATATACGTTGTGAATAAAGTTATAAGCTGTGAGTGAGGAAAGTACAGTCTCGTTTGTGGTTTCTTTCACGTATTCTCTTTTTGCATTGTGAAAACTCTTGATATCTTCAATTAATAATGCTTAAGCTGTTATGACTTATGACAATGTTTTATTTTTCTTCCTTGTAATATTGACTTATTTTGTAGGAGAGGAACATTGAAGAATCTGTAAGTGATAAATACACTCTCAAGGATTATCTCAAAGTTCGTTGCTTGCTTTTGGTTCGCAAAGAGAACAGGTAACGCCACCACCATTTTTATTGTAGAGACAACTGCCTCATGAAAGCAACATGGTTGTGTAATTTGCTTCAGTTCTCATTATACCTTATATAACATTTTTTAGCGATAGACTTTGTGTTCTGAAAATCAACTCATTTGGGACTGTATACTTTATCTCAACCAAAGCTGAAAAAAGGAAAATTGTATTTATATTATATAACAATGCCTAATCCTGCAAGGTGGATTCAGTTCTATTAAACCTTTGCAGGTAATGAATAAAATTACTTATGTAGTTATTTTGAAGATTATGATCACAAAAAACTGATTGCATTTGCGAAGCTTTTTCTCTGATTTGTTCACCTTCTCGTGATTCCATCACCAACTTCACAGATTCTGCCACCATGTCTCTAGTAAATGAACCATCTTCATTTCTTGGTACTTCATAGCCAATCCCTTTCTCAACTAGTAGTTTAGCACAGAGGCCTTGGTCAGCTACCATAGGCATGAGAATTAATGGGTGTCCAAACCCTAAAGATTCAATGATAGTACCCCAACCCGAATGAAAAAGACACCCTCCGATTGAAGGGTGTGCCAGTATGTCCATTTGAGGTGCCCAACCAAGACAAACGACACCCTTATCAAACACAGAAATTTCAAAATTAGAAGGCAATAGTTCAGAACTATCTACCCCTTTTGGCTTCCGCAAAATCCATATAAAATCAAACCCAGAAAGTTCAAGACCGTAGGCCAACTCGTGCACTTGTTTGATTGGCATCTTGTACTCGCTCCCAAATCCGACGAAAAGCACTGATTTTGACTTTCTCGTATCTAGCCACCTGAAAGTCTTTGACCAACTAGAGTCAGCAACAACCTCTATTTTTTGTTCTGGTGGAAGTATGCCTATTGGTAGAACTGGCTTTTTATATAGCTCTTGAAGAAGATCAATGTATTCCCCTTCAAATTCTTTACAGCTTCGAATTGCTACAAACTGACACCCTTCAATAATTGTACTTATTCTTTGACCACTTGACTTGCCAGATTTATCAGGGACGTACAAGTTCCGAAGCATTGTTGGAGCATAATCTGGCCTGTGAGACACAAGCGAAGGAAAAGTAAACCAATCTGGTGGAACAGTGAAATCTTCAGGGGTTTTCCGTCTATGGCCCCATCTCAACTCATCTGGTGGGCCCATATACGCAAGAGTAGCAGCAGTATACACACTGAAAAAAGCAGTTGACACCCCAAACTTAGCTGCAATTTTAGGAACCCAGTATGGAGAGAAATCAATGAGAATCACATTTGGTGGATCGTTTTCAAGAAGCTTTTCGAATGGTGCTTGCAAATTGTCATATGCTTTCTTTAGATACTGTGTTTCTTCTTGTTGGATATCAATGGTGGCCTCACAGTTTTCAGGTAAACCGTCAACTTTTGGTAATATGATTTCTACTAGTTTTATGTTGTGTGAAAGAGAATCCGGAATGGAGGGTAACCGTTCTAGATTTCTTGGAGTGGAAACGAATGAGATTTTAGTACCATTTTCTGCAAGTTTCTTGGAGAGTTCAAGAAATGGTAGCATGTGGCCAAAGGCCAACCATGGGAACACCATCACATGGCATTCTTCGACTGTCATTGAGATAACTGAATACTGACAGACAGTGGTATAATTTCTTTCCAGAATCCGAATGTATTTATCCTGTAGGTATATGTGATGTTAGTGCCTCACAATCTTTATATTATTGACTTCTATTTTAAAGGAGCGAGGTTTTGTAGATGGCTACACAATCTTTTGTTGCATATGCTTTGTTTTCGATCTGCAGGTTGCTTGTTTTTTGGTCACCTTCCCCCTTGTCAAACCATGATAACTACTTGTCTTGTTTATGTATTTAACATCTTTAGCTGTGATTATTTATTTGTTCACGTGTACTGTTATATGAAGTTAATATCATTTTAAACAATGTCTATTCGAAAAAAGAATAATGACAAGGTGGCATACATCGGCCTAATTACGAGCAGTGTCGGTTATAAGAGAGGTGCAATGGTGAAAAAATAACCGTTATCGGTGTGTCATTTCAGCATATACGCAATAACATCATAATAACTAAAACACCTTCCACATTATAATTGTTATTGGTGCATGTAGGTACCATAACATGCCCTAAAAAATACCCACTTACTCACAGGAAGGAAGGAGAGAGAGAGAGGAAAAAAAAGGGTAAATTGCAAAAATGGTCCTTCACGTTCCACGAAATTGCAAAAATGGGACCGAGACAAAAAGTAGCGCAAAAAAGACACCAACGTTCCACATTTTTGCAAAATCGCCACCGAGAGGCCTTTTCCGTTAGTTTTCCCGTTAAGTGCCACGTCCATGAGGGTAGTATCGTCATTTTACTGTTCATACTTATTAAATTTGCCGCCATAATCACCTCTGTGCTTGGTATCAATGTGATTAGACCTCAATGGCTAAATTTGCAAAGTAAAATCAAACCTCTGCCCCCATAAACCCCCCCTCAACCCACATCTTCTCCACCACGACTCGAGTTGACCGGTGTAAAAAAACGATTACGCAAAAAATGCAATCACCGCAAATGTCAGAAAACACAGCCATCATAACCACCACCATAACCACAACCGCCACCACCAACACTCACCAGGAGACTTCAACGTTGGTGACAACAACTGTGACACAACGCCTACAGCAAAGGCCATGTCCCTGTTGTTTCTCAGAAGACACTAAGTTTTGCTACTATAACAACTACACCACATCGCAGCCGCGTCATTTTGCCGTAGATGCCGCAGACATTGGACCCATGGCGGCGTGCTCCGGGACATCCCTGTTGGAGGTGGTTGTAACACCCCGATAATCGGAATTAAGCAGCGGAAGTAAAATCGGGGTATTACATCATAGTATCGTAGTCATAGTCATAGAAAACAACTTGAAAGAGTTGTTTTGGAAGCTTTGTTATCATTCGTATTCATAATTCAAAACAACATTTCAGATCCCAATAAGTTTTAGTAATACATCAAGAAATTGTTTTCAAAAGAATGATAAATGTATTTATCCTGTAGGTATATGTGATGTTAGTGCCTCACAATCTTTATATTATTGACTTCTATTTTAAAGGAGCGAGGTTTTGTAGATGGCTGCACAATCTTTTGTTGCATATGCTTTGTTTTCGATCTGCAGGTTGCTTGTTTTTTGGTCACCTTCCCCCATATGCTTTGTTTTCGATCTGCAGGTTGCTTGTTTTTTGGTCACCTTCCCCCTTGTCAAACCATGATAACTACTTGTCTTGTTTATGTATTTAACATCTTTAGCTGTGATTATTTATTTGTTCACGTGTACTGTTATATGAAGTTAATATCGTTTTAAACAATGTCTATACGAAAAAAGAATAATGACAAGGTGGCATACATCGGCCTAATTACGAGCTTATAAGAGAGGTGCAATGGTGAAAAAATAACCGTTATCGGCGTGTCATTTCAGCATATACGCAATAACATCATAATAACTAAAACACCTTCCACAGGACCCCATTATAATTGTTATTGGTGCATGTAGGTACCAGAACATACCATAAAAAATACCCACTTACTCACAAGAAGGAAGGAGAGAGAGAGGAAAAAAAAAAAAAAAAACTCACAGGAAGGAGAGAGAGGGAAAAAAAAGGGTAAATTGCAAAAATGGTCTTTCACGTTTCACGAAATTGCAAAAATGGGACCGAGACAAAAAGTAGCGCAAAAAAGACACCAACGTTTCACATTTTTGCAAAATCGCCACCGAGAGGCCTTTTCCGTTAGTTTTCGCGTTAAGTGCCACGTCCATGAGGGAAGTATCGTCATTTTACTGTTCATACTTATTAAATTTGCCGCCATAATCACCNAAAAAGGGGGAAGAATTTAATTCATTTCACATGGAATCATGTTTTTTTAATGTTTGATATGTGGCAAATCATGTGGATTCAATGTTATTATTACTGTAATTTGTTGGAATGTATCATCAGATTGGATATCAATGTAGCGAGTTGAAGTCGTCATTGTAATTTTATTTTCAGTCAAGTTTTTTTTTTTTTTTTTTTTTTTTTTTTTTTTTTTTTTTTTTTTTTTTTTTTTTAAGTTATTTTAGAACGGCAACTAACAATCTCACAATTAACTAACCACAAACTATCTCACATGCCCTAAGCAGAACTTGAACCCAAAACCATTTTGGTTGGAGAGCTTCTTACACAACTAGGGTACCATTGGGACACAAGACCTTTAGTGTCATTTCTGTTGCTTTTCTTCAAAAGTTATTGTTTGATTTCTTGTGGCGCATCAGCCATGCCCCCTCTATTAGCACCTCTAGTTTCTTTCTTACTCTTTTCTTTGCTCTACTTGCACCACCACTATTATGAGATATGCACTCACGTTATAATACACGAGAATTAAGTCAATACTATATAGGTAATGAATAGCTTCTTGGTCTGGACCAATGGTGCAATTCATGGTTGCAAAATGCGCGGGTTTGGCAAGCACAGACGTTTTTTTTGGCAAGCACTAACAGTTTTTCTGCATTTGTTAAGTATGATTGGATTGATGCATAAACAAGAATCTATAGAGTATAAACTTTAAACCCTCCTCTCTCTCTCTCTCTCTCTCTCTCTCTCTCTCTCTCTCTCTCTCTCTCTCTCTCTCTCTCTCATGAGGGGATGTAGATGGTGCGTGGTTGCTGTATTTGAAGTATTTTGTGACTGTTCAAGGTTTTGGCATAAATAATGCTAAGTTTTCTTCATTTATGGATTAGTATGTTAACCATTAGCTTAGAAGTTGGCCGGCTATGAAACAAAAATAACTCCGTTTGATGTTTCAGGAGATTTTTTCCAGCTGGAGTCACAAGACAGAGCATTTCAAGAAAATTCATGAGAAGACTCATGTGCCATATGAATCAATGCTCTTCTTCGATGATGAAGATCGCAACATAGGACCGGTATAAGCTTTTTCCGATGCGTTCGTACTTTAGAAACTTGCACAACTTTGTCTTGTAACTGTGTCAATGAATTTGCTTACTTTTTGGCAGGTCTCAAAACTTGGGGTGACTGCCATTTTGGTGAATAATGGGGTTACTCTTGGAGCCTTCAGGCAAGGGCTTACACAATTCTCTCAAGGTCCAAGTTCATCAAAGAGGGATAAGAAAAAGTGAACACTTCTGAAATTACTTGGATATTACATCCACATTGTTTCTGGTGTAGTAATTTGAAACAAATCCAGATTTGCATTTGTATACAAAAATTTATTGATCCGTGTACAATTTCACATATTCAGTTGTAGTGACTACATTATATGAAGATTACTGTCGATCCCTATGTAGCCACTGAATCTACCCGAATGCTTTTTCATACATTGCAATGCTTTGTTGCACATCCTGTACCTGTATCCTTGGGCCTTGTTTGACAATTATTTCTTCATTCTATATTCATTTAAGTAAACCAATAGGTTGTAAGATCAAGTTCTAGTCATCTAGTGTGAACAAAAGGTGTATTAAAAAGGTGTACATTGTGTTCTTGAGATTAATATACAAGAGAAGGAAAAGAAAAGAAAAAGAAGTTGAAAATAAATTGTTTTCAAGATTTTTTTAAATTAGAAAGGAAAAAAGTGGGAAGAAGATTTAGGGTTTCTTCAATCTAAAATCTTCATCTCACTTTTAGGAGGAAGAGGAAAGAATAGATGAGAAGAGTATTTGATTATCTTCATTTCTTTTCTCCCATATCTCTTCTCACAAAATTAACTCGAGAACACAGCGTAGAGTAAGCCGGGTGGGAGGAGGTGTTCTAAAAACACTATATGTGCCAAAATGTTAAGGTTGTAAATATGTGTGATTTTATCTGCTAACTAGTTATGGTTCGTGTATGTCAGTATTAAGAATTTATGTTTTGGGTTGTGGGGTATAGTGGGGGTCTAAAGACTCGTACCAGGATTTAGTGGGTGTGCCCGATTCTTGGTATCGTTTCTTTTATCCTCTTCTATACTTCATGACTGATGTGAGTACACTGAGTTGGTCACCTCTATGGTAATTGTCCCAAGCGACAGCAAATAGTCATTCTCAGAAACTGTAAGGTAGTATCTGCAATGGTATCATTTGTGAACAAAGGTGATGGACTGCTGGTATTTCATTTTGGAATCTAGACTTGTATTCTTGTGACAGTATTAGCTTTTCTTAGTGTAAACTCTCTGGCAATTTGTAAGTTGTAAGTTTAGTTTATTTCTTCGGGTCCCGTCCTCTTTTAAGTATCTTGTTTAATTGAGGCGGGACGCCTTGTATTGTATTTTATTTTTTCCGGGGTTTTTAATATTATGTTGCATTTCTAAAAAAAATTGAACTTTAAACAGATGTTTGGTTAGAGGAATTAAATATTTTTAGTTGTTTGGTATTTTCTAAAAGGGTTCTTTTTCACCGAACCCGTATTAACCTGAATCTCATATATACCTTTTTAACCCGAGCTTGTTTCAACCCGAACCAATTTTTCTACTCACTACCAAAACTTGCTTGTCCGCCCGTTTATCCACAATCAAACAACAACAACAACAATATCCAATCTCATTGGAATAGAGTACGTTGAGATATTATCGCAATCCCACACTTATCGAGATTTAACATATCAAAGTGAAATACACAATTATCTCTACTTTTATACTACATATGAAGAGGAAACACATTTCCTTAAAAACAAGTAATATTATTAGACTAAAATACCACTGCTTATTAAAAATAATGTAATCCATTATACTAACGTCTAAAAAGATTGTCTCGTGGCACAAAAACATTCCGTTAAATAAAAACATAATTAATATTGCTTTCTTGCTCTCTTACTTTTGCGGAAATTGGAAATTTTACTTTTTAATTAATTAATTAAAACCAATTATCCATTTCTCCCTGCCCCATCTTCATACGAGTATCCTTTTTCATCTTCCTATACCATCGTGTCTCCCTTCAAACCACTCTCAAAATACGAATTAATGACGTCAATACCACCACCGTTCACCACCGTCGTTAACCACCGTCACAAATTCATCACAACAAACCGATTAAACCACCACAGGTCATCGTCATCATCATCAAACCTATTCCCTCACTCTGTTTCTAGGGTTTCAGATTCTTCTTTATCCCTTTGTCGTTGCAGTAGTAACGGTATTAACGGTTTTCAGGAGAGTGTAAGGAGTGTGATTAAGTGGTTTGATGAGTATGTTATTGGTTATAAAAAGTATGACATGAAAGATGATGATAATGATGATGATGAAAGTGAGGATTGGGATTGGGAAAGATGGAGTAAGCATTTTCTGGAAGTTGATGAGCAGGAACGAATTGTTTCGGTTTTGAAGGTATATCCGTTTTTGAGGTTGTGCAAGACGGGCGACCGCTCAGGGCCTAAAAATAATTTTTTAAGGGCCCAAATTTGTCCCGTTAATAATTATAAGCATGAGT
>LBNU01027929.1:240229-257143 GCA_014162995.1 Artemisia annua | reverse complement strand
AGAATTACCTACACTTAATGGGACTCCCGCCGCCGGAAGTATCTCCTCCATCAAAATCGCTATCTCGGTTTAAACTAGTTTTACTCACCACCCTCTCAAAAGTCACATAAACTGTCATTGTTTGACTAATTCATCCCCTTACACTATAAACATACATGCAACTTCATGCCTATGAATCAAACCAAACTTGATCAAACCCGAAAGATTAAACAACTAACCAAAACAAGAATCCAGCTAATCTTTACAGATTTTCAAGAAAAGCCCACAAATATTTCAACAATCTTTAGTATTCTAGACATAAAGAAGCTACAAAATAAAGGCAAAAAGTTTCAAGAATCACAAGGAAGCACCAAAAAGATGAATGGTCATTATGTACATAAACTTTTGAAGTTCCCTGGATATAAGGCAATTGATATCAACCAGTCTTATATTTTCCAACTTTCAACAATAACAATTTATCATATACTAAAAAAAAGTACTAATCATCAAACATAACATGATAAAGTTTTTTTTTTCAAGTGTCTATATCACTTACCTATACTTGAAGATACTTGTTATTGCTCATCATCATAAGCTCCATTATCATACTTCATCACTTGTATAAAAGTTATTTCCAAGAAACTATATAGATAAATCTATATATAAATGTTATGACATTTTTTTAATACACTTTTTTTGTGTTGTTTAATGGAGGAGAAGAAATTGAGTAGACAAGAGACATAGGCAGGTGTCAAAATAGTTATAGGAATAGCATAATAAAGCATCTCCACACATTATTATTTGTCATCTGCTTTTTTATGTTTTTTTATTTTTTGTTTTGTTTTTGACCAATAGAAGGCCTCCATGTCCCCTACCAAGCATCATCCATTGTTTAACTAAAGTCCATATCTTTGTGTCTTTTCTTATTTGGGCAATAAATAATGAGATTTAGACAACCATATTTAATTTGTCTTGAGAGTTTTTTATAAAGGAAAAAAAAAAAAAAAAAAAAAAAAAAAAAAAATCAAAAGTTAGGTTTTAAGTTTTTATTTTAAGCTGTGTTTGTTTAAGCTTATGAGTATATTTGATTTTAGTTTATATTTTATAAGTTTTAATTTGTCGGCTTATTCTAAGACTTNAAAAAAAAAAAAAAAGGAACAATTTAAGATAAACATACGTATTATTGTTTTTATTTATTTATTTATCTTTTATTAGAATGATAATTCTACTATTAATTAATTAGTTAATTTCTTCTTTAAAGTTTGTAATAATAATTTGAAGTATGTGTAATATGTTAAACCCAATCAAACTTTCATATCTATATTTAGTAGTTGACAATTAAATTGGGATATCCCGAAAAGAAACATGAACTATTAATTTGGGACGAAGAGAGTATATCTATGAAGTATAAGTGGAAATCAAATAAGCTTATAAACTCACATATAAGCTTAAATAAACATCTCCTAAGTCATAACTGTTATTGAAAAACAGACACTTTTTTTCTTTCAAAATAATTATTCTCTTGCAAAAGTCTTGAAATACATAATTGTTATGGTGGTGTTATCAGTACCTCCTCACATTATTTGAAAAATCATTATTTTCTTTACTTTGGTATCTTAATTAAATTTATCATGAGACTGTTGAATAAATAGATATATCTTTAACTTATTTGCATGTATTGTCACTCATTTCAAGTTTCAGGCAAGCAAATACCAATTCTAGACACATAAACTAAGTAGAGTATTTAAAATTATAAACACTTGAAAGAACATTGATTCATACATATTACAAACGAGGAATTAGGATGTCGCACGTTGCGATGGAGCCAATTCAAGTATGATATTTGTTCGAAAATTTGTAGCTTGTCTGATAAAGGAATAGAAATGTTATTTCCGAAGAAGGTTGTTGTAGGAAAAGGGATATATCATACGGACACCAATTTTATTATTATTATTATTATTATTATTATTATTATTATTATTATTATTATTATTATTATTATTATTATTATTATTATTTATTTTTTTGTGAGAAAGGGAAAAAGTTTGACAATACCAATGAATCTCATTCTTGCTCTTACATTATCCTTATTTAACACTCAAGTTAATGACGTACAGTTAGGCAACCGTATAACAATCTAACAATTAGTACAGACAATTTTGATAAACCGTTCACTTAAATAAAACAGCTTAACCTTTTGCGATGAAGAAAACATAAAAAGCTTGATTTCACTAAAAAAGCAAATATAAGCTCATATTCTTTACATATAAATACAATACATATAAGTTTTTAATTAATTGAAACATTAGAAAGGTGGTCGAGCTAGAGAGCTATTAGATGTTGGTCAAACCACTCAACATGTCACTCATATCCACTATTCGTACTAATAGCAACTATGACTGATATGTCTAGTGGTCTCACCAACGAGTAATAGCTCTCTAGCTCATCCACCTTGCCAAAACAACACACATTGCTTTTGGCTTGCTTAGCGGAATATCCATATGCAGAAGAAGACATTAGTAGGGCAGCATGCAAACGACACTTTTTTGGTGAAAAGTTTTGAAAAGGGTTAAAACAACGGAGTTTTTGCAGGGATGTGAGGCGGATCTGTTAGGAAATCAAAGGGACATAGTTTTGGGCCTCGCCAAAACAACGCCATTTCCCATGGGTAATGAATAGAACGTAGTTTATATTCGTCTCTCAATAACACCAAACCATCTAAGTCTTTCACGTAAAATCAAAAATCGAACTTTTATCTTCTACTAACTTGAGATTCATAACCACGACATATCCAAAAGAAATAGTAGGAACAACCACTTCCTCTTTCTCTTCATCTATAATGCATTTAAATTTCTTGTGTAATGATTATTGAATTGTTTCATAATCATTGTAGAATGATATAGTCCCATATGAGTCATACCTATTTTTCCAATGCTCTGTTCAGATCACTTTGAGATTCACGAAAAATGTATACTAGAGTAATAAGTATAGTATCTAGAGCAGAAAAATGACAAAGTATAGAACTAATAGAGTTATTTTTTGTCGAGGCTATAATTAAATTCTAAATATAGCTCAAAATTAATGTTAGGACTTAGGAGTATTCAAGACGATGTTTAATATAATATAGAAGAAAAGTTAAATAAAAGCTTGCATACTATTGTTAGTATTTTCTATTGCTAGCTAGAGCAATAAACAATTATAAAGGAATATAAAATGAAATTATCATTACTAGTATTAGGTAGTATGAGATTTTTTTAACCAATATTTTAATTGCTATATTGTACTTTGTGTTAGAAGAAAAAGAGAGATGAATATTTTGCACTTCATTTGTGGTGAAAAATTGTTGTGACGTGTGATGTATATAAAATATCATATCCAGTAATCAAAAAAGGGATTGCACTTAAATTATTCGATTTGCTTAGGTTAACTTGTCGAATAAACGTAGAGTAAATTGCAAAAATCGTCCCCGTAGTATTTCAAATTACATGTCTTTACCTTTTTGAAAATGCAGGCGTCGTTTTTCTGAGAAACCTTTGAAGCGGATTTCGTCAATGCCTCGAAGTGAAATGATTAACATCCTCTTGACTTGTGTGAGACTATGTAATCCTCTTGACTTCTGTGAGACTATGTCTTCAATTTTGAGGTTGTCTCATAGAAGTCAAGGGGATTTTAGTCATTTCACTTTAGGTCATAAATGATATCAACATCAATAGCTTCCCACAAAAATGACTCTTGCACTTTTAAAAATGTGATGATTGTACTTGCAATATGGATATACCAGTATACCACAAGGACGATTTTTGCAATTTACTCTAAACATTATAATCGGTTGCGGCATATAAATTTAAGATCTTTATTTTGTTTGAATATCGATATGTAGGTTGATATTTGAAAATGAAATTCGTTTTAAGATTTTTGTTCATTAGATAAAGAAATACTTTGTCATCAATAAAATTATTGGTCTTGTTGAAATTTATTATGCGACTATTATTTTGAGACATGTATCAATGTTATAACTTATAAGAATTGTTTTTTAATAGATTTGGCTGAGCTTCTAGTTCACGGTTCAATCGATTTAACAGGCAATCTAACCGTGTATATTTGCTTAAAAACGACTTACAGTGAATCAACCGGTTAAACCCACAAACCGACCGAGTTTTAAAACATTGCATATGATGACGAAAAGTTGCGATGAATGACGTATTAAGTATGATATGTATGATACGCGTCTAATTTATGATGAATACGACATGTATTTTTTATTTTATTTTTTATTTTAAGCTATAAATTGTGTGTATAGTGGTAGGTCGCATGTCATTGTCAAGGCCAAGAACCTGGTTGGTGTTGTTTCCTTTGTGCCATACACGTGGTGTACATTTTTTGGCATCTCTCTATCAGATTTTCTATTTAATCTCTATTTGTTTCTTTAAATAGAATAATATTTTTAAAAACCATTTTTATTTAAAAAAATTTAAAATACCAATTTAAGGGTGTCAATTTTTACCTGATCTGAAACCGATACGAAAATTAACAAGTTTTGGTTGAGTCTAAATAGATTTCGGGTCAGGTTTGGGTTGACCCATCTAACCCGTTTATTAAACATGTCATGTTCGAGTTTGGAATAAATTAAACTGGTCGACTCACGAAACCGTTTAAGATTTTTTTCTTAAATTAAAAATCATTTATACTTTATTATACGGGTTAAATGGGTTAAACGGGTCGACCCCGCAAACCCGTTTAACCTATTTAACCTATGTAAATATTTAATCCGCCAACCCATGTATATATACGGGTTAAATGAGTCAGGTTTGGGTTATGTGTAAATAGTTAGGGTTGACATAGCTGACCCGATGCGGTTCGGGTTGAGATTTTCTGACGCGCCAACCTATCAACCCGAACTCGCCAACCCGAACCCGACCCGAATTGCGTATACATTATTTTTGTATAAATGCTGAAAAGAAAGAAAAAAAGGATCTGTAATGTGGCATAATATCTATTTGAAGAAACAAAAAGTACTTGTAATCTGGATTATAAATTTTCACTTTCGACCAAATATTGGATTTGATTTGGATTATAAGCCTAAACGATAAAAAGGTTAAAACATTAAAAATGGAACCTTGTACAAAATCTAGGTGAATGCTTTAAGCAGATGAAGGATTGAATATGTTAATGGAAGTGATTTGCACACTCTAAATTAGAGTGTCTTGTCATCATGAGGCTTGTGGTCTAGTGGTAAAGGCTTAAGTAATTAAGCGAGCCTAAGTGAGAGTAGTACCGGTTTGGGTGACCGACCGGGAAGTCCTCACTTGGGAACCACAAGCTCTAATGATATCAGGCGAATCGGGAATAGGAGTGGGGTTATCCCCTAAGGAGAGGCTCGCGATTGGTATCTCTGCCCGAGGATGCGACACTAACTCGAGCCAACAACTAACAACTAACACGCCGTTCAAAAAAAAAAAATAGAGTGTCTTGTCATTTATACCCTCACATTACTTTTACTTTTTTTATCCTGTGAGGGTATAAATGACAATACACTCTAATTGAGAGTGTCCCAATTATTTATGAGAATGTGTAAATCGTGTCTCAATTATTTATGAGAATGTGTAAATCAACTCCTATATGTTAACTCGTTTTGATTAATCTTTAAAAAAAAGTATTGCCTCAACAATTAACACACTCTCCTTTTGATTCACACATCAACCAAGTAACTTGAATACTTGTAACAATGTGTTAGTAGGCTTCACAGGTGTGCTCTTTTTCATTAGACATTAATAACGTCATTAGCTAGATATGAATGTAAGTATGTAACCAACACTAAAAATGACTAACGCACTCATAACTTACGTATTAGACATTTTGAGTGGTCAAGAAATAATAAGCCAGAAACGGCGGTCAGATAACCCAGTTAAAACAAATACATCGAAGTTGAAGACTCACCTCTTAAGAGCACTGGGTGTGATAACGAACCACCCTTCGCCGTTCCTACGTGGCGAGCTCGCCGGCTTCGCCGTCACACCGGGGTACCTCGCCAACCTTCGCCGTTTGAAGCCTCTTCGTCTGCACGACGAGAGTGGAAGTGGTATTTTGTTGCAGCTTTTCCTCTTTTTTTTTTCAATAAAAAAGGAATGTGATTATTTACTTTGTTATATATTAAGTTGTTTAGAAATGTAAGATTTTATACAACTTGAATACGAGTTGTAACATTTTTTAAAGTACGAAATGAAAATACGTTAAACATTAAAACGAAAATACATTAAACATAGAAACGGAAATTAAAATTCCTAAACTACGATACGTTAATTAAAACATCAAACAACGAAACGGAAATTAAAAGCCCTAAACTACAATACGATAAAAGTACGATACGATAAAACTATGAATCAATTAAACGAATCATCCGACACATAGCCCTCGTGACTCGAAGCACTCGAATCGTCGTCACTCGTTGGCATACGGGGCAATCCATGTTGTATTCGCCATGCACAACGAGCGTTTCTCCAAGCCTGTTTAGCTCGTAAGTACTCCTCACGAGCTCTTCTCTCATCTTCTTCCTCTGCTTCAGCACGCAACACTTCTTGCATATCTTGCTCATACAGTTCTTCATCAATCAACGCACGTGCATTGGGTTGGTTTTGTGGTGCATTGGATTGGTTTTGTGGGGATTATTTGCCGGTGGATTGTTGTTGTTGATCGGAAATATGGCTTCCGGTTGTTGTAGGAATACCGGAAATATGGCTTCCGGTGGAGTGTTTACCGGTTCATTTGCTGGAAACTGCTGGGAGAAGTCGTGTTCACTTGGGAATTGTTGCCCGAAGTCACGGTAAGTTGGGAATTGTTGCCCGAAGTCTTTGCGAGACATTGTTTGAGAATTATGTGTGAATTGTGTGAGAATTATGTGTGAATTGTGTGTGCAATAATGAGCTGTGAATGGGTCTTAAATAAGCAGATAATCCCGCCCACCATTTTAAATTTGAAACGTTTAAAATTATCCCGCCCACCATTTTGAATTTGAAACGTTTAAAATTATCCCGCCCACCCATTTTGAATTTAAAACGTTTAAAATTATCCCGCCCACCCATTTTGAATTTTAAACGTTTAAAATTATCCCGCCCATTGTTTTGAATTTTAAACGTTTTTACACCCCTATATAAAGCATACATAGCAGGGTACCCGCGCGATGCGGCGGCGGGTACCCTGTAATAAAAATTTTGGCACAATAGCCTACTATCAACCAATTTTGGATTTAAAATGAACAGCCCAGTATCAGCCTAATAAAATCGGATTCAGTCCAACTTAATTATTTTGGTAACAAAGGCCCAAGTCCAAATTGTTAAACCGATCCAACAAATGAATGATACATTTAGTTTTGATATGAATACATCTCATTTGACCTAACCCTAAAAACACTCAAACTTTTTACCCCACCCCTATCTCCCGATCTTTCTTCTCCACCCAAACCCTAAACATCAAATCGATCTAATCTCCAAAGATCAAATAGATTATATTTCAATCAAACCTCATCTTCATCATAAACTAATCTTTAACATAAATAGCTCGACACAAACAATCGTATCATGACCTTGTTATCATTTGTAGTTCAATCCGAATCAAGAAGGCGTGTTAATGGCTTCGGTCTCATGTAGGTTCTACAAAAGTGATTTTGTTTTACGTTTAGTTCTTGTCTTGTGTGTCTATGAACGAACCAAAGACGATTATAACAAATTTGTTATAGATCTATCTTTTATAGTTCGAATATAAATAGAAGTGAAAACTTCAAATTGATCAGTGATGATTTCAATTCGTGTGTATTTGATCTTTGAGGTTTTAAAGTTCTTTTGTAACACAAAAAGGATGTATCTGAGATCTTATGGTAATTATCTTTTTGGGCTAAAATTTGTTATTGTCTTTTCCTTTAGATTGTATCATGTTTGGGCTAAAATTTATGTTTGAAACGGGTTATTAGATATAAGTTATCAGATACACTATTGCTTAGAACTCTCAAAAGACAGTTTCGTGTTTAACTTGTATGGGTCGGCATTAATTTATGGCTAGGAATTATATGGGTCGGATTTAAATATGGATGGGTTTTAATGGATGGTTGTAAATTGTGCTTAAATTGTTGTAATTTTGGGTATAGGGGTGTTTTTAATGCTATTAATGTATAATTTGTAAGGATTTTGGTCTGAATTTTGATTCATGCTTGTTTTGTTGTACACAATGCTTTGCTTGTTGTAATTATGAAAATTCCTTACTTTAAAGTGTTGTAAACCTTGCATCCTTTTTTGTACATCTTAATTTTTTGGAAAAAGATTCATTCCTCCATTATAAGTAGTATAGATTATCATACAATTTTACATACACTTCACTTTCAGAAACATACACTTCACTTTCTAAAGAAATTTGCAATGGCAAATCGTTGGTCTATTGAAGAAGAATGTTTGCTAGCTGATATGTGGCAACTCGTTCACGCATTCCATTCCGAAGGAGTTTTTGGAATGAGGTGACACAAAGGTTCAACGAACAATCAGACGGTCATGTTCATAACAAAAGCCAGATAACGGCTAAGTGGGCAAGGATGAACTGTGACTTGCAAAAATTTAATGACATTTACTTGAGTTTGCAGCCAACGGGTGATGAGTTTACTCGTCTTGAAAATGCAATGAACGTTTTCAAAGAACGCTATGGTGGGCAAGGCTTCAAATATTTTCACGTGTGGTTGATTTTGAAAAACAACGTCAACTGGAACAGATATACGGATTAATGGCTTATGTATTCCCGTATCGTGTGTTACTTTATGTTCTTATTTGTAATTCCGTATCGTATTTTACTTTATGTATTTGTAGCGTGCTTTATGTTTTCTGTATTGTGTTTAATATATTAACGTGTACTTCATTCCCTATGTTCAACTTGTAACGGCTAGTTTGAATCTCTATAAAATAATTATCCCGCCTTATGTTCAAATTTTGAAATTAAAATTATCACGCTTTCTGTTCAAATTTTGAATTAAAAAATTATCCCGCCTTCTGTTTGAATTTTGAATTTAAAAACTATCCCGCCTTCAATAAACCCCTATTAATACCATACCATACCATTCATTTTTTCACACTCTTCAATATCTACATCATTTCACAATGGCAACTCGTTGGTCAATGGAAGAAGAAAGCTTGCTAGGTACCGTATGGCTTCAAGTTCACGAAGATGTAGAGCTTGTGAACCAACGTTCTTTCTGGAATAACGTTGTTGAAAGGTTCAACGATCAGACTAACGGTCCGCACCGTAATAAAAATAGTATTACGGCTCAATGGAGTAGAATCAACCATGAATGTCGTAGGTATAATGATATTTACAAGGAGTTGCTGCGTACAAGTGAAGACCCTTGTCGTCTCAGCAATGCAAACCGAATTTATTATGAACGCTATGGGAGAGGGATATACTATCAACATGTGTGGTTCATTCTGAGAAACACGTGGGCATGGGACAGAGACGATGAGTAATTGTGCTTTATGTTAATTGTGTTTTATGTTAAGTAATTCCGTATTTGCATTACCGTATCATTTGTTGTTGTATCGTGTTTAATTGTTTAATATATTAATGTGTACTTCATTATGCTCTAACGGCTATTTTCTTAACGGCTAGTTTCTTGCTTATAAATGTCGCTTTACAACAATACAGTTTGTCACACAAATACCAGTAATATTAACACACAAACACACTATGGCTAACGAAATAGCTGCGTTGCAAAACACCATTCTTAATCGATTACGCGATGAACAAGAAAAAGAGCTAATACTAATTAACAATTTACTGGGTGAGATAACTCGTATCATACGACAGAAACATGAACGTGTTCCAGATATCGAAAGGTTGCGTGAGCTACCTCAAGACCATCCAGCTATCAGCGTCGGTCTACAAACTCTTTTACGAAATGATGAAACAGATCTACAACTTCAAGTTGCCTTGAGAATGGTCAGGGAACAAGTGTTGCAGGTTTGGGAGGAGAAGTCAGATCCCATCGATAATTACAAGTCTTTATAAAAATTTCATGATGTTTCGTATTGTTTTTTTACCGTAACGTTATTTTACTTTCCTATGTTTTATTTTCTTGTAGTGTATTTTTAATTTAATAAAATGAATTTAGTTTATTTAATGAAATGAATAAAAAAAATAAAGTTGTAAGTGGTGGGGCCCAGATGAAGAAGTTGAGGTTAGTTGTTGGTGAGGAGGGGGTTAGTTGTGAAGAGGTGTGGGGATGATGTGGCATGTGTGAGACCCAAATGAAGAGCCTAAGCTCTTCACCACACCCAATCCTCTAAGTAATGTGAATAGAAAAACGTAATACGAGTAGAAAAACCTATGTTTACCCATTTTTCATTTGAATATAAACATAAACATATACGGTGTAAAATGAGATGATACACTAAGAGTAAATATAAAGATAATTTATTACTATTATTGAGATGATACAAGTAAGGGCGAACATAAAGATAATTTATTACCATTATTTCTAAGTAAAAACAATCAACTAGCCATTATAGATACCGTTAAGAGAGTTTGGTATGGGGCGTTATTGCCCTTCGCATCAATGGACAACACAGGCGAGTAACGCGAACCCCGCGCCGTGCATAGCGCCATTGGGTTTAGTGCCGTGGTGACCAGCCTACGTTATGTGTAATTTTTTTTGGGCAAATTCCTTCAAAATGCATCATACTTGCCACAAATGTTACTTCCGTGTACTGAACAAATTTTTTCCTTATATGGATACTAAACTTTCATTTTTTGATCTTTTTGATGTACTTTGTGACGTTTTTGCCCCTCAAATTATTAAAAATCCAGGGGCAAAAATGTCACAAAGTACATAAAAAAGACCAAAAAATGAAAGTTCAGTACCTATATAAGGAAAAAAAATTTGTTCAATACACGAAAGTAACATTGGTGGTAAGTATAATACATTAATAGGTATTTTGCCTTTTTTTTTTCTTCTAATATTGCAACGGGTATTTTATGGTTTAAAAGAAGGAGCTTTTNGAGAAAAACCATTTTTACCAACTTTTTGACCTTTTTAAAATCGTATTATGCATCTTAAATCACTAACTTGTATTTTTTCCCAATGTATCGTTATTTTTAATTTAATAAAATATGTTGTTTTATTTGAATAAGTGAAAAAAAAAATAAAAATTGTGAGGTCCGTGGATGTCCTGTAACCTGAGTGATGGAGGAAGAATGTTTTTGTGCTGAATTATAAGTTTTAAGTCATAAGAAAAAAGTGATGATTTGACACTCTTTCCTTTTAACACGAGCCTTAAGGCCCTAGGGCACCTAGTTGTTACGAACCAAATTCTAGCAGCCCCATTCCAACTTCCAAGTAAAGCCTCGACGCAGCAACTTACCTAGATTGATCTATAAATATACTCTAAAGAATATCTAAGATATTATGCCCAAAATATCTTAGATACTTAGTTGGAATAATCTAGATTAGGAATGATCTAGATTAAGGAAGAAACTAGATTAGGAATAATCTAGAGATTAACTTATGATATTTGTATGGAATATTCTAGAAACAGATTAGCCTCTAGTATAAATAAGGCTAATCATCATCACTTGTAATCCATCCATTGTAATCAAAGTTTTCAAGTACAATATAAATAAAGTTCTCTTTCTAAAATCTGCAAGTGTTCACCGCTCATATCTTCCATACCTTTTGGCTTACTTAGACGTTGAAACCGAGTCGCTAAGTGCCACACGGACATTGTGAATTAGTCTCGTGACAGGTGTGTAGAAACTAGAAGGGGGGGGGGGGTTGAATAGTTTCATCGTTTCATTTTAGTTGTTAAAATGTTTTGCTGTTTTTAGGTCCGGTTTATATTCTTTTGCAAACTTGTTGAATTCTACTTGTTATGTGATATCAATTTAACTAGTAACATGCATAAACAAACAAGTAAAGTAAATAATAGGGAAAGAACACAACCAAAGAGACGCGGCGATTTATAGTGGTTCGGCACGAAGCTCACTCTTCGTCCTACTCCACTTCCCGAGTACCACACTCGAGAGTTATCAATCAATCAACACACTCTTTCAGGCGGAGCAATCCGTACACATGCTTACACAAGGCTTAACGACACTAAGCATAATGTCGAGTTCTAATCGTAGCTAGAACCAATCTACTCCAAGGCCCACGTGGCCACACGAACAAGCACTCTTGTCCATCTTGAATCTTCACCCGATCCAAGTCTTCACATATTTAACACACTTGGTTCTTCACCCAAACCAAGCCTTCACACTTTGACACTCTTGGTTCTTCACCCGAACCAAGACTACACACATGACTCACTTGGATCATCACCCGATCCAAGTCTTTACATAATAACTTGACAAGATCCTATCCTACACACTAGGACATCATTCTCCTCACACGAATACATGAACTAATCTAGTTACAACACTTCTTGGATCTACATCACCATCCAAGTTCACACAAATATCCCCTCCTCGACTCACACACAAGTCGGATAACAATGACAATATTTACAGAACCTATCACCATAACACTTGCTACGTTTGTGTGTAGACACCTATAACATCTCGAGACTTCATTGATGTCGAGAGTTCTTCTCTTGCACTTGACGGAAGAGGAAATCACTTATAAACATATACCGACATGTTATAGTGATCAAAGACTCAAGGGGAAAATAAAAACAGAAAGTTTTGTGTGTGAAAATCCCTGTTTTCTGAAGTGTAACAGTTCAGTATTTATAGACGACAGGAGGAGCCAGACGGTCCCGTAAATAGGCGACGGTCTTTTATCACTACGGGACCGTCGACCCCTTTAAGAGACCGTCCAGACAAAAATGCTCCCTTTTTGTCCTGACGTGGTGAAAACTTATCTGGTGAAGTTTCAGCTATTTTAGGGGGAAATCTAGCAGTTACACATTTAAATTTGAATATATTTTCTTAACTAGACGAGTACCCGTGCATTGCAACGGATTTTCTAGTGGCAAATAGTTATAGGTGTGATATTGTGGTTAAGTATATTATGTAACGTTTATACATAAAACATAAAACAATCAAAATGTAATTGCAAAAAGCTGTAATATGCGATAATTCAACTCAAAGAAAAATGTTTAAAAGGTATTATAGAAACACATAAAAACATTTAGTGAAACAGATATAAAGTATAACTAAACAAAACCACTTAACTCCTTTAACAAATGTACAAATATTTGAATTTCAAATGAGATAGTATGAATGTGTCAATAAAAATGTTAGATATCCTTCTACTATCACAGCCTTTTCTAAAATTTGGTTTTTTATACAAAGTCAACTTTATTAGAGGTTTAGTGAATCCTATTTCTAGTTGTTCAAAAACCGTAGTCAATTTTTCATCATTTAATTGTCCTCGTTTGCAAGTCATTGGCATTATTTATTTACCTCATTACAGTGTTTTGAAACCCGGCCGGGTTTCTAAAACCGGGATAACCGGTTAGACCCGCCGTGAAACCCGGTCGGGTTTCGTTTTTTCAAATTTTTTTAATAATAACCCGGGTTGACCCGGTGGTCGAATCAGTTGACCCGGCGGTCGAACCGGTTGACCCGGTCGAAAAAAATAACAAAAATAATAAATTAAAAACCGGGTTGACCCGGTGCTCGGTGACTCGACCGGGTCGATTTGAAACCCGGTTTTGAAAACATTGCCTCATTACATAAATTTTTCAAAAATAGTAGTATTTTTTAAATGTGTAGCTACACTACAAATACACAAATGCATTGTAGACATTCGGTTATTGCTCTGCCCATATACGACTCAACTTTCAACTACCAACCAAAAGTACTTACAAATATTGCCGTGCCCATGTACAACAAAACCATTTAAAAAAAAAGCGCATATTTTTTTAGCATTGGATTCCCTAATAATCCAAATATTTATGAAAATAATACTCCATAATAGAATGTATGTATTTTGAGACTGAGATGAATGTGTGTTTGTGTTTTAGAGAAAAAGTTAGAAAATGGGGATCAGTGTGTTTTTCCCTTTGTGTGTTAGGCTTTTATAAGGAGGTATAGAGAAGTTTAAACTTCTCTCTCAAGTCAACTTTTCTAAAAGTGTTTCAATGTTTCCATTAAGATTAAACCGACGAAATTATGTAATTTTGTATGTCCATTAATTAATATGTAATTTTCCCGCTTATGTATTTTTTTTTTTGCATTGACATTCCGTTTGCATGAAATAGTGTTTCCTATTTGCATGTTTCCTAAATAATGTTTCCTATTTGTAATTTGCATCTCCATTAATTTGTAATATCTACATTAATAAGACATATCTCCATTAATATGAAATATGTTTCCTATTTGCATGTTTCCTAAAAAATGTGATTTGCATTACTGTATATCTCCACCTCGTTAATTCAACATTTGCATTAATGACTAAATTTTTCAACATTTCCTTTAATATCATTTAAATGTGTAGCCAATATTTCAAGATTGACCAAAGTTTCAAGAGTTCACTTTCAAGGTTGACCATTTTTACATTATAGGTAGTTAAGATAAAATATTTCTTTCAAAACACAAAAATACTTTTGTGAATATATTTTGTCAAACTTAAAAATGTAAGTTTATAAGAAAATAAAAGCTTCTTTGATCACAAAACTAATGACGGTATAAAGTTTGTTCATACCTGAAGTGATGTTGTAGAAGTTACGTGGAAGTAACGAGTTTCCTTGGTTAAAAACTTATTAACCGTAACTTTACGTAACATGTCTTTATATTTTGTGATTATCAAAACACAAGAAGATCGAATAATGCGAATAACGTTTTAACAATCTCCCCCTTTTGATGATTACAAAATATAAACTCATTTTAGGTAAAATTATGCGTTGATAAAATTTTAATGAGTTTTTCCGTTACTTCTCCCCCTTTTTGTAGAATCAAAAAGGTGTCGTTGTTGTTGAGGAGAGTAGACACGAGCATCCTTAAAAGGGCATCGTCATTGTTGACGGAATACAAGCTCCCCTAGCTAAGTGCTCCCCCTTAATGAGGGCACCGGGGAATCGAGCTATGGTGATGTGCTACAAAAACAAGTTAGGAGCAAAGCACATGCATATACACACATATATATATATATATATATATACCATGGGTCTCCTAGACTCCATACCAAACACTACCAATCACTAATGCTCACTAAATCCCTTGCACTTATAATTTCAGAAAACGCAGAATTTTGGGGTACATTCACCCACATAAAATAATAACATTTAAAGCTTAACAACTCACACCAAAAATTCACCATGGTCTTTCATAAGCATACAAGCCAATCCCAGAAGGCCATGGTCTAATAACACATACAAGTACCCATAAGAAAATCAAACTTGTCAACTATCCAAATTCGGATCTCAACGCACACCAAAAAGTTTTGATTAAAATAAAATACTTCTACAACTTTTTATCGCGAATCCTTTTCGTGGGAGTCTAAGATAACCTAAAACTCAAATTTCCCAAAAGGGCTAACCTAGATATCACTTTTTCAACCACAAATCACTATCAAACTTATACCGAAATTATGTCCCGATTTAACAGCTTTGACACCTTTACAAAGAAAAATCAAAAGATTAACTTCCGGACCTCGAAATCAATCGTGGCCGGAATTTTTGGAAAGCTCTTTCATTAAATTCAGTTTAGACTAGAATTTCGTGATCTAACTCATCACCATCTGTTAAGTACCTTTGAATCTTTACAGCACTAATTTTCTGTCCAAACCCTAACTCAATAACTAGCATGTTTTACACTCAATTTTCTTCACCAATCATCATAATATAATCATTAATTGATCCCAACATGTTTTAATTAATTAATTTATAGAAACTTACAAACCCTAGATCCATCATACTTAATATTACATGAATTCGAATAATTAATCAAACAATTGAACATGTGTTTTAAGAAATTTACCTTGATTCTTGATTATTGCTTCACAATTATAAACCCTATTTTTTTTTCTTCCTTTGCCTCTCTTGAACGACCAAAAATTAGAGAAAAACGTTTTTGGGTTGTTTGGGTTTGTATATATATTTTATGAGAACCCATAACGAAACCTAACGTCTTACGTGATAAACCTTAGTTTTTACGACGACTCGGAAAATTATCATTTTCAAAACAAAGTTTCCAAAAATAGAATTTCACACTCTTTATAAACATAACTCATGAAAACCACCTCCTCGTAATTTACTAACGCTCAAATACTTGAACGAAGACTTGTTACGCAAAACCGCAAAACACCAAAACCACACAAGTCACTTCTACACCACAAAGGTGATCAAAATGAACTTACCCAAAATCAATACTTCCCAAATCATAATAACAACCACACACACAAAGGTATTTAGTGCCAACACATTCATACTTATCACAAATATATTATACATATCTCACACATATACCACACATAAATACTTAATTCACACCAAACAAAGTCAAATGGATCGAGACTATTAGTCAAACTAATATGCTAAAATCACGGTTGTCACATCATCCCCCACTTAGGAAAATCGCGTCCCGAGATTTAACAACTCGTCTCATCAATAACATCAAGAAAATTTATGGATATTTAAGCGGAATGTGGAAAACTAGAAGGGGGGGTTGAATAGTTTTACGTCCGTTTTAAAATTTATAAAAACAAGTTTGTTTTAAAAACTTCGATTCTAGTTTATGTGAATTGAATACTTACACTATATGAATAATTAAAGAGTTAATAACTAACTAAGAAAATATAGTATAAGTAAATAAGTAGTGAAAGTAAAGAGTTAGAAAGATCAAACCACAACACAACAATTTATAGTGGTTCGGCTACAAGGTCACCTTCCTTGTTCCTACTCCACTCCCCGAGTCACCTACTCGAGAGTTTTCTTCACTATGTCAACAAACTCCCTTGTGGCGGAGAAACCT
>LBNU01027929.1:226598-236945 GCA_014162995.1 Artemisia annua | reverse complement strand
GAGATTTTCCCTTGTCACTACGAGTTCGTCGAGTTTGTTTTAGAGCGAGAGGACGCAAGGTGGGATAGATGGACTTATAGATGCTATCGTCAAGATCGGGATAGTGCTCGATAACATGACGATAGAGACGAGTGAGGAACATTAAATATGGGAGATTGGCTTTTGGAGTTTTCCTTGCGCACTCAATTCGTTTGATAAAGAAGTAGGCCAAATTGTATGGTTGCTCAACAACGATACAATACAACATGTGAGCAAGGCAGGCCGGGAGATGGTCCCGGTGTACTCCAGTACCGAACGCATTCTCACGAATGAGTTCTTCCCAACGCTTCATGTTGGGGCCTAATTCTTAGAAAAGAATTTGATTTGAAGAGATTTCGACATTTTTGGATTTTATTTTTCAGGTGGTAGTGGCACGCTGCAACCCAAGGAGTTGACGAATTTCGTCGGGATGAGGAATGTCGGAAAGATATGGACCAAAGGTTGGTCGACAACGATGAAGAGATTCCAGGTCCCACTCGTTTGTGAAAACGGCTTGACCTCTGATAGGAATTTGGAGGATTTGACCGAATTGATCGAGAGTTAAGGTGATGAATTCGTGTTGGATCATGAAAGAGATGGTGATGAAACCAAGATCATCGGTTTGAACCGTGACTTGGCAATAGAAGTCGACTATGAAACGGGGGACAATGGGTTCATTGATTTCATTAAAGAATTGAAGTTGATGCTTGTGAACAAGCGATCGATAAAGTCGGATTGAGAATAAGCACGATCTACTACACGTCCTTCATGGACGTTTCTATCCTCGATTTGACGATATAGATGTTGATGCGTGGTTTTGTGACCTTACAACAAGTTTTACCTCTCGAGGGATCTCAAGAGGCTTACAACCCCACCAGGCAGAGTACCAGACCGATGTAGTATAGGATAGTGGTAAGTACGGGGGATTGATCGTTCTCTCACAGGGAATAGTGTTCGTTAGGATAGAATAGCTAATCTAATAGGTCTAAGGGTGAAAGGAAGATTCTTTTTGTATTTTTATATTTTTATGAAAGCAATTAAAATCTCGGTTTTTGGAAGAAGGGCGGAATTAGTTGTTAATCAACTAACCCAAGTTTACTACTTATGCAAATTAAAATAAATAAATATCTAAACTATTGTGGCTGTGAAAACAATATGGAGAAAATTGTGTTTACTTAGATTTCATTACTCCCTAACTATCTTTTACCGGTTAATTGATATGTGTGTTACTTGTGTGGATGAAGGGTGTATACCTAATAACTCATGGAGTGGCATACATATCTCTCCAATTCTATGAGCTCTTATCTCACCCTATGCCATGCACGGCACAACCATAGGGGTTGTAAACAGTGGCTCATGCGTTAAATACTACCTTAATAGCCTAGTATGTCTCGACTACATGTTTCCCAAGACGTTCAAGCACCTTACCATAAAGGAGTTTGGCCAGTTTTCTTGAGCCTAACATCGATGAAACAATCATCCCAACAAACAACAACACACACCAATTAACCAATAATTAATAGTTAGTGTTTCATTAAGATCTAACGCAAACACTAGAGAATTATAGCTACTCATGTTTAATTGAAAGGATACCAAGATAGATAACAACCACCAGTAGACTACTTCGGATTGAATAGAAAAAAAGAAAGACTTCATCTTTAATTAAGCACTAGGTTCCAAGGGTTGGAAAACCCTAAAGTCCAACAGAAAATTCGTCTTTAGGGTTTGCCCTAAAAGTTCTCCACAAAGTTCCACACATAATGAATGAAAAATTAGAGAAACTATAGTATAGATTTAAGTTCGGACCCTGCCTCAGGCCTTATATGGGTCTGAGCGCTGTCTAGCTCGGCCGCCATTAGGTGTTCTCGATGGCGCCTAGATCCAATTTGGGACGTGGTCAAGCATGTAAAACCTTCTGGGCCGTCTCTCTTTAACTTTGTTCCTGACGGCCTACACCTTTTAACACCTGACGGCGTCAGGTGTAAATTCTTGAAATCTTTCTGCCCGTCATTTGATAATTGAATTCCACTCTTTTGTCATCCTTGCTGACGGCGTCACCTTGTGACTTCTGACGCCGTCAGGTTGTAAAATCCTGCTTCTTTAAGACTTTGTCGTTTTCTTCACTTTTATGCTCCAAAAACGTCCAAATGTGCATGTTTTCAAGAATTCCTCTCAAAAGTACCTAAAATGACAAAAGGAACGATTTAGGGCAATATTTGATCACATTTATATGAATTAGGGCTTAAATGACCCCCTAAAAGCGTAACACTTTTCGTCTCATCAGACGTCCAATGGAGGAAGATGTAGTAGGGAGTTGGGAAACTTTTGGAATGTATTTTTTGGTTTGGGAGATATCTTCGGTAGTCGCTTTTGGCATTTTCACCTAAACACAACAACAATACAACAAGACCACAATAAATATAAAGAAAAATAATGATATATGTATTGTTATGACATATGTTGGAACGTAAACATACTTCGACTCTAATACTTTAATCCTAAGAAGTAGTTTACTATGTTCTGTATTTTTATTTTTAACTCGTTCTGGATGTATCTTACGTATTTAATAGGTAGTTATGGACTAATCCAAACGCCCCTTTAAACATCTTAATATATCATGAAATTTACTAGATTTACATTAGATTGTAAAACTAGTCATTTCTTACGAGTTTCTTATGCATGTGTTTTGTTTTCGAAAAGTATGGTTTATATTTTGACTCAAAAATACCATTTTTCTTACTAAACCAAACGCTTCCTTAACTAGACACTATGCTACTAGTATGTCAATATATATATGAATTATATATCTTGACAACTCCAAATTACTAGTTTTAAGTATAATCTTGACAATGTTTTATAAAAATTACAACGACTTAATTTCGACATTATTTGGACATAATCCAAACACCCTCTTATCGTATACGAAAATATTTTTACTTAGTCGAAAAATATAGTTTCATGTTTTACGAGTTATGAAAACATAATATGATTAGTTTTAACAAGTTTTTATAGCATTATTCAACAATGTATTTACGAAAAATTTTGAAAAGGAGCGTATGAAATTTTTCAAAAATTTTCGACAAGAGGGTTTGTAATTATTAGTTCCTAGTGTTAATTATGCATCCTAATCCTAAGGGAAGCATTTAGTTATGGAAATCCTAGACCCAATTCGAAAGAAATTATGAATTTGAAGAAATTAATAAAACATGCATAATCTTGATTTTGACTAAATTAGATGGAATTAGATGAAATGTGTTATGAAAAACTTACAATATATAATGGTAATCGTGTTAGATGAATTTGCCCCTTTGCGAATAAACCCGAATTATGTGATTTAGAAGTTGGTTTTTGAGTTTTTGGGGTTTGGTTTTCGTCACAGCAGCAGGAGATAAAAGGGGTGTTGGAAAAGTTGAGTGTTTGGCAAAAGAAATAAGAGGGAAAACGTTTTGGAACAATCAGATGGCCGGCCCCCTTAAACATTAAGGGGGCCGCCCTTGTTTTGGCAGCCGGTCCCCTTAAAACTAAGGGGGCCGCCCTCCAAAATTTGATTTTTCGCGGTTTTGGTTTCTGGAAAGAGCAAGAAAATATTTATATATATATTAGATTTATATTTAATCAAAAATACTTTGGTGAGTAATCGCACGAAAGGAATTACTTGACACTTTTACTTGACATTTCATCAACTAAAATTTCTTGATCATCTCGGATGAAATTAATCAAGTTGTCAAGTGGACGAGAGGGTTGTGGAAGGTATATATATATATATATATATATATATATAAGAGTATATGTATAATAGCTAGCGGAGACTACAAGCCAAGCATAAACAAATAATTACTAGAAACTAAACTAAGCATGCAATCTTGACAAGGAAATAAAAGGAAATGTGTACCTTTCGTCTTCAATAGGTTTTTCTTCAAAGTCTTCAAGGGATTGTAAGAACTTGTGGAGGCAACTTAAATTTCCAAGCTTGTATGACGAATTTATTACGTTGGTCCCCATTGTCTCATTTGACCAAAGTTGTTTGATCCGAACATGTTTTGTATTTGACTTGGGTGTATATATGGTGGAAACATCCCCCAAGGATTGAAGTTCCACATTTGTTGATTATTGTTAAAGTTTCGTCTATTTTGGTTTACTCTAGTTTGAGGAGTTTTAGACCTAGGATGAGAACTTATTTGTTTTCTAGGTGGTGGAGTTTTGGACCTTATTTTTGGTTTAAAAGGTTCGGCATCGGGTTTTAAATATGATTTACGAAAGCTTTTAACTTCCTCATCACTAGCGATGGGTACTAATCTATCTTTTAAAATTATGTACTTCGGTTTTGATTCACTAGTTTTACTTTCGAATTTTACACTTTTTGTTTTACTAGTAGATGCTTCGTTTGTATTATATCCTAAGCCGGTTTTATCTCCGGATGGTCTTTGAACACTAATTAGTTTTCTAAGTGACTTACTACTATTTTCAAATTTCTCTAGTTTAATAATTTCTTCCTTAAGTTGTTTATTTTCGTTTTCAAAAACTAGACATATTTTACATTCACTTAAATTTTCTTTAACTTTTTCTAGATTATTTAGTTTAGTTTTTAAGTCAAGTATTTCATCTTTTAGTTGGTTGTTAGTTTGTTTTAGTAGTTTATTTTTGGCCATTACTTTTTGTCCTACTTTGCATAATATCCTATATTCGCTATCTAAGTCTTTTCATCTAAGGATAAATTATCATCACTATAGTATTCGGTTTCGGAACTTACCTCATCGGATGCCTTAGCCATGAGACACTTCTCTTCTCTTGTTGTCTCTTTTTCATCGTTGTCACTATCGCTCCATGCTCCTCCTACAAACGCCTTATGATTTTGACTTCTTGACAATTTTGGACACTCACCAATGAGATGTTTTGGATCCCCACACTTGAAGCACTTCCTTTCCCTTTTCCCATTCTTGTCGTCCTTGTTTCTATGAGATGTCTTTCTTTCATCAAATGGTTGTCTAACGTATCTTCCTCGTCTTTTAAAGAATTTCTTGAAATCTCTCACGGCCATAGCGTATTCTTCGTCATCACTTTCGGATGTTGAGTATTCTTCATCACTAGAGTCCTTCTTTGCCTTTAATGCAATTGATTTGCTTTGCTCCCTTTTTCCTTTAACCATTTCGGAATCTTTCTTTATTATCACTTCATGCACTTTCAAGTTTCCGATTAGTTCATCAAGTTGTATAGTTGATAGATTTTTTGATTCTTCAATAGCCGTCACCTTAGCACGCCACTTCGGATGGAGAGCCCTAAGAAATTTCCTTACAAAATTCAAGTGCTTTTAACTTCTCTTCAATCACACACGGAAGCATGCTAGCAGGAACTAGGATCCTTCTGTTGACCCGCTTCATCCTACCAACTCGCTTGCAACCCGTAGCGACAACGATAGTCCAACGAAACTTGCTACGTGCAGGAGGTTCCATAGTAAAAACAATGACATATACAAAACTAAATATCGAAAAACATCGGACGTCCAAAAACTCAAATAAACATCTCATAAATTAGGAAAATAGACGTGTAACATACTATACTTACACATAGGTCCTAAATGTAACTATATGAGGGACTCCTAGGTTATAGTCTAGGTTAAACCACCTAATTCTCTATAACCAAGGCTTTGATACCAATATGTCACACCTCGCCAAGGCGGAAACGCGAGTGTGTAACTTCATGGATATCATCACAACACATGGTGTCTAATAGAGAAATATTACAATGCACATAAATAGAGCAAAGTACAAACACGAAGTGTTGTAACAATACCCCAAGAATAAAATAACCAAATCAAAATCCAAATGTAACTTCAATAGATATAAAAGTACCAAATGAAAAACATAAACGTAACACAACCAAATTCAAATAAAGTCAAATCAAAACATAAATAAAGTCTTCGAATGCAACTAAGTCTCGCCTAATTGCTGCTCTCAACTTTAGCCTTAAAATGCTCACCTGAAAATGATGCTTAAAACATCAACATAATGTTGGTGAGATTCATAGGTTTAAGACACACATTCACACTCAAGGCAACCAGTTCACTGTGATTATAAAACATAGCTGGACAAATAAATATAGTTATCATATAAGCTAACATGAAATCACACAATAAAAGGCAACCATTGGGACAAAACGTGCCCACCGATCCAAATTCACAACATCCGGGTTGGAACGTGACCCCCCGATCCAAATTCACAACATCCGGGCCGGAACGTGACCCCCGCTCCCAAATAATATCATCAATTAGGTCGCATGCGCGAGCAACAGGATAAGCATCCTCCCAATTGGATCCCATTATAACCATACAACATAATAGTGAATAGGAGTATTATTCTCCAATTGGATACTCCCCCCCCCCAATTGGACCACACAGCATTATCTCTGTCATCAATTGGGTCGCATGCGCGAGCTAAAGGATAAGCATCCTCCCAATTGGATCCCATTATAACCACACAACATAATAGTGAGTAGGAGTATTACTCTCCAATTGGATACCCCCCCCCAATTGGACCACACAGCATTATCACATAACATTCATCACATAGCATTCATACGATAACATTATAAGTCCAAACTTTTTAATCCACACATAATCACAGTAACTCAAATCATTTAAGACAAGCATCATTCCCATCCCAAGTTTAAAACAAAGTAAAAAGTATGGGACTATGAACTCACCTCAACTTTGCAGCTTCCAACAAATAACAATCACAAATCTATACAACACAAATAAGTTTATGTTACACATGGTCAAGCTAAAAGCTATAACCTATGAAATACTCATATGATGGATGTCTAAGGTTCATATGACCCACCATGGGTCTCCTAGACTCAATACCAAACACTACCAATCACTAATGCTCACTAAATCCCTTGCACTTATAATTTCAGAAAACGCAGAATTTTGGGGTACATTCACCCACATAAAATAATAACATTTAAAGCTTAACAACTCACACCAAAAATTCACCATGGTCTTTCATAAGCATATAAGCTAATCCCAGAAGGCCATGGTCTAATAACACACACAAGTACCCATAAGAAAATCAAACTTGTCAACTATCCAAATTCGGATCTCAACGCACACCAAAAAGTTTTGATTAAAATAAAATACTTCTACAACTTTTTATCGCGAATCCTTTTCATGGGAGTCCAAGATAACCTAAAACTCAACTTTCCCAGAAGGGCTAACTTAGATATCACTTTTTCAAACACAAATCACTATCAAACTTATACCCAAATTCTGTCCCGGTTTAACAGCTTTGACACCTTAACAAAGAAAAATCAAAAGATTAACTTCCGGACCTCGAAATCAATTGTGGGCGGACTTTTTGGAAAGCTCTTTCATTAAACTTCAGTTTAGACTAGAATTTCATGATCTAACTCATAACCATCTATTAAATACCTTCGAATCTTTACAGCACTAGTTTTCTGTCCAAACCCTAACTCAATAACAAGCATGTTTTACGCTCAATTCTCTTCACCAATCATCATAATATAATCATTAATTGATCCCAACATGTTTTAATTAATTAATTTACAGAAACTTACAAACCCTAGATCTATCATACTTAATATTACATGAATTCGAATAATTAATCAAACAATTGAACATGTGTTTTAAGAAATTTACCTTGATTCTTGATTATTGCTTCACAATTATAAACCCTGATTTTTTTTCTTCCTTTGCCTCTCTTGAACGACCAAAAACCAGAGAAAAACGTTTTTGGGTTGTTTGGGTTTGTATATATATTAATTATGGATAATTCTTGGGCCTAAGAATCATATTTGGACTCAAATTGGGTTTCTTTTCCCTTCTTTCCCCCTATGGCCAAATTTTATACATATATGTATGTATGTTTATTTTTTTTATTAAATTTAATTATTACACTCAAAACCTCATACTTTTAATATTTTATGAGAACCCATAACGAAACCTAACGTCTTACGTGATAAACCTAAGTTTTTACGACGACTCGGAAAATTATCATTATCAAAACAAAGTTTCCAAAAATAGAATTTCACACTCTTTATAAACATAACTCATGAAAACCACCTCCTCGTAACTTGCTAACGCTCAAATACTTGAACGAAGACTTGTTACGCAAAACCGCAAAACACCAAAACCACACAAGTCACTTCTACACTACAAAGGTGATCAAAATGAACTTACCCAAAATCAATACTTCCCAAACCATAATAACAACCACACACACAAAGGGATTTAGTGCCAACACATTCATACTTATCACAAATATATTATACATAACTCACACATATACCACACGAAAACACTTAATTCACACCAAACGATGTCAAATGGATCGAGACTATTAGTCAAACTAATCTGCTAAAATCACGGTTGTCACAAGAAATAATTAAAATTTACACATTTCTTTTGGCTCGATCACGTATACATTTTTATCGAAGCAAAAAGGTGATCGACCATGTATACGTTTGTATGAAGCCCCAAGAGTATCAATCACGTATAAACTAATTTTATACCAAATTACTCGATTTTTTCCTTCCATTTTTTATACTTTACCAATCGATCAACTTTTTTTCTTCCATTTTTTATACGTTTTTTTATATGTGATCGATCACGTATACATTTTTATCCGTTCTTTTTCTTCCATTTTTATACATTTTTATCCGTTCATAAAAACGTATACGTGTCGATCATATTTTGGCTTCGATAAAAATGTATACGTGATTGATACTCTCGTGGCTTCATAAAAACCTATACGTGATCGATCACTTTTTTGCTTTGATAAAATTTTTTGATCGAGTGTTTCGAAGCAAAAAAATGGAAGAAAAAAATGAGTGATCGAATTGTATCGAAACAAAAAATTTATACGTAAAACTACGTGATAGATAAAATTTGTAACTCGGGCCACATTTTTTTTACGTGATCGAGTTGCAAATTTTTATACGTGAAAAATGTGGCAAAAGATTTGATACAAAAAATGTTGTGAATAAGTATTGTATAAAAAATATGGCAAAAGATTTGATGAAAAAAATATGTTAAAAACATGTGGCAAAAGATTTGATTAAAAAAAATGTGGTATAAAAAATGTGGCAAAAGATTTTATAAAAAAAATGTGGTATAAAAAGTGTGGCAAAAGATTTGATAAAAAAAATGTGGTATAAAAAATGTGGCAAAATATTTGATAAAAAATGTGGTATAAAAAATGTGGCCAAAGATTTGATAAAAATGTGGTATAAATATTTTTGTATGGTATGATAATGTGGTATAAAAAAATGTGGCAAAAGATTTGAAAGAAAAAAACTTTAAAAGAAAGAAATGGATAAAACTTTAAAAGAAAAGGAAAGTTACAAGGACCTTTTATGTAATTGAATCAATGACGAATGGTGTAATTTTTTAGAGCCACATGGATAATTTATGTAACTAGGCGAGTACCCGTGCATAGCAACGGAAACTCTATTTTGGTTTACTATAGTTTGAGGAGTTTTAGACCTAGGATGAGAACTTATTTGTTTTCTAGGTGGTGGAGTTTTGGACCTTATTTTTGGTTTAAAAGGTTCGGCATCGGGTTTTAAATATGATTTACGAAAGCTTTTAACTTCCTCATCACTAGCGATGGGTACTAATCTATCTTTTAAAATTATGTACTTCGGTTTTGATTCACTTGTTTTACTTTCGAATTTTACACTTTTTGTTTTACTAGTAGATGCTTCGTTTGTATTATATCCTAAGCCGGTTTTATCTCCGGATGGTCTTTGAACACTAATTAGTTTTCTAAGTGACTTACTACTATTTTCAAATTTCTCTAGTTTAGTAATTTCTTCCTTAAGTTGTTTATTTTCGTTTTCAAAAACTAGACATATTTTACATTCACTTAAATTTTCTTTAACTTTTTCTAGATTATTTAGTTTAGTTTTTAAGTCAAGTATTTCATCTTTTAGTTGGTTGTTAGTTTGTTTTAGTAGTTTATTTTTAGCCATTACTTTTTGTCCTACTTTGCATAATATCCTATATTCGCTATCTAAGTCTTTTTCGTCTAAGGATAAATTATCATCACTACAGTATTCGGTTTCAGAACTTACCTCATCGGATGCCTTAGCCATGAGACACTTCTCTTCTCTTGTTGTCTCTTTTTCATCGTTGTCACTATCGCTCCATGCTCCTCCTACGAACGCCTTATGATTTTGACTTCTTGACAATTTTGGACACTCACCAATGAGATGGTTTGGATCCCCACACTTGAAGCACTTCCTTTCCCTTTTCCCATTCTTGCCGTCCTTGTTTCTATGCGATGTCTTTCTTTCATCAAATGGTTGTCTAAC
>LBNU01027929.1:211130-226033 GCA_014162995.1 Artemisia annua | reverse complement strand
TCTCCAATTGGATACTCCCCCCCCCCAATTGGACCACACAGCATTATCTCTGTCATCAATTGGGTCGCATGCGCGAGCTAAAGGATAAGCATCCTCCCAATTGGATCCCATTATAACCACACAACATAATAGTGAGTAGGAGTATTACTCTCCAATTGGATACTCCCCCCCCCAATTGGACCACACAGCATTATCACATAACATTCATCACATAGCATTCATACGATAACATTATAAGTCCAAACTTTTTAATCCACACATAATCACAGTAACTCAAATCATTTAAGACAAGCATCATTCCCATCCCATGTTTAAAACAAAGTAAAAAGTATGGGACTATGAACCCACCTCAATTTTGCAGCTTCCAACAAATAACAATCACAAATCTATACAACACAAATAAGTTCACGTTACACATGGTCAAGCTAAAAGCTATAACCCATGAAATACTCATATGATGGATGTCTAAGGTTCATATGACCCACCATGGGTCTCCTAGACTCCATACCAAACACTACCAATCACTAATGCTCACTAAATCCCTTGCACTTATAATTTCAGAAAACGCAGAATTTTGGGGTACATTCACCCACATAAAATAATAACTTAAAGCTTAACAACTCACACCAAAAATTCACCATGGTCTCTCATAAGCATACAAGCCAATCCCAGAAGGCCATAGTCTAATAACACGCACAAGTACCCATAAGAAAATCAAACTTGTCAACTATCCAAATTCGGATCTGAACGCACACCAAAAAGTTTTGATTAAAATAAAATACTTCTACAACTTTTTATCGTGAATCCTTTTCGTGGGAGTCCAAGATAACCTAAAACTCAACTTTCCCAGAAGGGCTAACTTAGATATCACTTTTTCAAACACAAATCACTATCAAACTTATACCCAAATTCTGTCCCGGTTTAACAGCTTTGACACCTTAACAAAGAAAATCAAAATATTAACTTCCGGACCTCGAAATCAATCGTGGGTGGACTTTTTGGAAAGCTCTTTCATTAAACTTCAGTTTAGACTAGAATTTCGTGATCTAACTCATAACCATCTGTTAAATACCTTCGAATCTTTACAGCACTAGTTTTATGTCCAAACCCTAACTCAATAACAAGCATATTTTACGCTCAATTCTCTTCACCAATCATCATAATATAATCATTAATTGATCCCAACATGTTTTAATTAATTAATTTACAGAAACTTACAAACCCTAGATCCATCATACTTAATATTACATGAATTCGAATAATTAATCCAACAATTGAACATGTGTTTTAAGAAATTTACCTTGATTCTTGATTATTGCTTCACAATTATAAACCCTAATTTTTTTTCTTCCTTTGCCTCTCCTGAACGACCAAAAACCAGAGAAAAACGTTTCTTGGGTTGTTTGGGTTTGTATATATATTAATTATGGATAATCCTTGGGCCTAAGAATCATATTTGGACTCAAATTGGGTTTCTTTTCCCCTCTTTCCCCCTATGGCCAAATTTTATACATATATGTATGTATTTTTATTTTTTTTATTAAATTTAATTATTACACTCAAAACCTCATACTTTTAATATTTTATGAGAACCCATAACGAAACCTAACGTCTTACGTGATAAACCTAAGTTTTTACGACGACTCGGAAAATTATCATTATCAAAACAAAGTTTCCAAAAATAGAATTTCACACTCTTTATAAACATAACTCATGAAAATCACCTCCTCGTAACTTGCTAACGCTCAAATACTTGAATGAAGACTTGTTACGCAAAACCGCAAAACACCAAAACCACACAAGTCACTTCTACACCACAAAGGTGATCAAAATGAACTTACCCAAAATCAATACTTCCCAAACCATAATAACAACCACACACACAAGGGGATTTAGTGCCAACACATTCATACTTATCACAAATATATTATACATATCTCACACATATACCACACAGAAACACTTAATTCACACCAAACAATGTCAAATGGATCGAGACTATTAGTCAAACTAATCTGCTAAAATCACGGTTGTCACAAGAAATAATTAAAATTTACACATTTCTTTTGGCTCGATCACGTATACATTTTTATCGAAGCAAAAAGGTGATCGACCATGTATACGTTTTTATGAAGCCCCAAGAGTATCAATCACGTATAAACTAATTTTATACCAAACTACTCGATTTTTTCCTTCCATTTTTTATACTTTACCAATCGATCAACTTTTTTTCTTCCATTTTTTATACGTTTTTTTATATGTGATCGATCACGTATACATTTTTATCCGTTCTTTTTCTTCCATTTTTATACATTTTTATCCGTTCATAAAAACGTATACGTATCGATCATATTTTGGCTTCGATAAAAATGTATACGTGATTGATACTCTCGTGGCTTCATAAAAACCTATACGTGATCGATCACTTTTTTGCTTTGATAAAATTTTTTGATCGAGTGTTTCGAAGCAAAAAAAATGGAAGAAAAAAATGAGTGATCGAATTGTATCGAAGCAAAAAATTTATACTTTAAAACTACGTGATAGATAAAATTTGTAACTCGGGCCACATTTTTTTTACGTGATCGAGTTGCAAATTTTTATACGTGAAAAATGTAGCAAAAGATTTGATACAAAAAGTGTTGTGAATAAATATTGTATAAAAAATATGGCAAAAGATTTGATGAAAAAAAAGTGTTAAAAACATGTGGCAAAAGATTTGATTAAAAAAATGTGGTATAAAAAATGTGGCAAAAGATTTTATAAAAAAAATGTGGTATAAAAAGTGTGGCAAAAGATTTGATAAAAAAAATGTGGTATAAAAAATGTGGCAAAATATTTGATAAAAAATGTGGTATAAAAAATGTGGCCAAAGATTTGATAAAAAAATGTTGTATAAATATTTTTGTATGGTATGATAATGTGGTATAAAAAAATGTGGCAAAAGATTTGAAAGAAAAAAAACTTTAAAAGAAAGAAATGGATAAAACTTTAAAAGAAAAGGAAAGTTACAAGGACCTTTTATGCAATTGAATCAATGACGAATGGTGTAATTTTTTAGAGCCACATGGATAATTTATGTAACTAGGCGAGTACCCGTGCATAGCAACGGAAATTCCTAGCGGCATATAATTAACGATTTGTGATATTGTGGTAAGTGTTTTGTGTAGCGTTCAAAATAGAACGTTAATCGATCAAAATGTAATTGCAAACGGCTGTAGCATGTGATAACTCAACTCAAGCAAAAATCCTTAACATGTAATAAAGACATATAAAAACATTTAGTGAAATTCTATGACCCGTGAAATTCACATGATTAAATTGAAAACCATGAACATGATGTAGAATGTGTTATAAACGGACATATAACACATATAGTAATGATTGATTAAGAATAATGTGTATGTAAAGAATCTTTTAGATGAATTTGGTATAACAATGTACTAAAAGACATTAGATAAATGTAAAAGGAAAACCGAATAGTTTTATGATCTGTGTTTTTAGCACAATATCCACACGATATGTAAGTTATTTGACCATAACCATCTATACTATCTAATATATGAAGGTTTTGCACAAGTATTTTAAGCACGATGCAATTAATATTCGTTTAATGCGCTTATGTGGAATACCTTATTTAGCGCAAATGTACACACCATCCACTACACAAACTCTTTACAAAGTCATCGTTCATTTTTTTGGCAAGTTACAAGTTATACTTCTTTTTGTACTATTAAACATAATAAATAAAACGCTCTTCTTATATTTGTAAAGTACTCAACTACTCAATCCCTTATCAGTTACCAATCTCAGTAATGTAATTTTGTAAAGCATTAAACACATTCATTGTATACGCTCCTCTTCTTCTATACTAAACGTATTCAAAAAGTCATCCACAAAATAAAATCATTAGTAATGATCTGCGTTTCTGTGTAAACTCATTGATAGCTATGTGTTATTGAATCATTCAATGTATCAGTTCATATCAAGATTTGTTCTTGAATCATTCAAATCGAATTTGATTTGCTACTTCTTCATTAATCTGTAAGTTATATATTTTCTTTCAATTTCTTTTCAATGTTATATAATTTTACAAAAAATAGTTTCTTTCAATTTCGTTTCAGTGTTTAATTCAAATTATATTATAATTTTGTTCAAAGCCTTAAAATTATAATCTGGGAAGAAGTTTTTTTCTTTTTCCTTTTTTTTTTTTTTTTTTTGATTCCCTATTTTTTTCAAAATTAGTGAATTCAATGATTGCCTTTTTTTTTCTGAAATAGTCAGATGGTTTTAAAGTTTTTGCAGGAAATAATTTCAATGAATCAAAGTATTAAAACCATTCTAAAATAGTTTTTGCTTAGTTTTAGTAACTTTGATTAGGGGTGTCATAAATCCTGACCCGACCCGGACCCGAACCCGAATTAAGATACTCGGGTCGGGTTACTCGGGTCCAAAATCGAACTCGAGTCAATCGAGTCAACCCGGTCAACCCGACTAACCCGATTACAAACTAGGGTCGGGTATCGGGTTTAAAATACTTGCTTATTCGGGTTCGGGTCAACCCGACTAACCCGACTTTTTTTTTCTTTTTTTTCCTGTGGTGTGCGTCTGTAGTTGGCCCATTCTTAATACTACTCAAGTTAGTTGTTATCTATAGTTTAATGTTTATAAAGCTTATACTTTGTATTTCTGCTATTGATTACGGGTCTAATTACCTTAGTTTAATGTTTATAAAGGTCAAACACTACAACATAAAGATAAATTTATAAATATATGATGGTTTAGCGCACCTGTTCGTTATCTTGATACTATAATGTAGCTTGTCAAAAAGAGTATGAAAAGCTTATAATTTGTATTGTTACTTATAAGACTTATTACTTTAGTTTAATGTTTACAATAATGTCAAACACTACAACATAAAAATATTATATGATGGTTTAGTGCACCAATAAATTATCTTTGACAAAATGAAAAAGAAAATATGAAACTATATAACGGCTATCAATACTTTGTTCATGGGTATCTAATCTGCAATACATTTGATGTCTTCAGAAGTTGACTCTTATCAGTTAAAAATGACAACCTTTTGCAGTTGAAAACAAAGAAGATCCATTAAACAGAAGTTGACTCTTATCATTTACAAAGCAAGAAGTAAGAAGCAAATGCATATTCATTTGATAACTAGTTATAAATGCTACTGCAGTCATGGCATTATTAGCTTGTTATCATGCATGGTTACAACTTATAAATTTCCATTATATAAATGGCACGGACCCGAACCCGACTTGACCCGACCCGAATTGACCCGAACCCGACCAACCCGAGTTCAAATAGGGTCGGGTTCGGGTATGTTTTTTTAGTCTCGACCCGACTTCGACCCGACCCGAATGACCCGAACCCGACCAACCCGACCCGATTGACACTCCTAACTTTGATCCTATATAATGTGCGTATGCTATGCATTAGTTGTTTGCATTGACGATTGTGTGATTGTGAAATTACTGATGATTTAATTGTGTGATTGCATTGACGATTAGATTTGACTGTGCGGTTAATTATGTGGTATAGTATGCATCCCCAATTTTAAGTTTGCATTATTAGGATTATGTCGGTTTTTTTAATCTCGGTTTGATTGTAGTCGTTCTTATATCTTTTGGTTTCTATTTGTATATTCCTTTTTTAGATTGTTTATCTTGGTTTTATGTTCATAATGTGCGTAGATGTTACGGGTTTTTTTTATATTAGTTTTTTCCCCCTTATATTTCAATTGGTTATGAGTTACTAATGATTTGGTGTGTTTGTAATTAGGTGTTCGAATTGGAGATTGGAATTGACTATGCGGCTTATTATCTGGTATATGATTGCTACTTTTATTTTCTTATTGCAAGTAACCAATGTGGTGTGTTTTAGCTTGTGATTATGATTTTTTAACATATATCTTTTTGAAGTTGTTAATAAGTTTGTATTGTGGTTCATGACGGTTTAAATGCAGATGCATTATGAGCCTATATGAGTGGGGATGATGATGGCTGTAATGGAGTAACTTGAACCTGATTTCTTCTTTAAAATGGTAACTAAGGTATGATATCAGCAATCTTTTGAATCTCCACTGCTAAAATTCACAGGGGTAAAAAGTCCAAATATGATGATGCTCATACAAGTATAAATCTTATCATTTCACTCCTTAATCATGCACCAAACATTAAAATGAGACGATAAAAGTATTTTGCGATTGTATTGATGTTAAGAGGTCAAACAATAGTCTCTTTTTAATGTTTCGAGCATGTAATCCGTGTACTAAGAATGCAAGCTATAGTTTCTCTATATTTTGAATGTGTGGTTTAATATTTAAACTGATTAGTTGCATGTATAATATGGAAAACTAATGATGTCTGTTACCCACAGGACTGTCTTGATTTGGTGAATAATCTCATACGCAGTATTTGGATAGATCGTAACCGAACCAATTGTAAACTTATGTGTTGATGAGTTGATTCAAATGGCTGATTGTGAAAATGAGTTCCTTTTTAGTTGGCTAACTGACCTCCAATTTGAATTAGCATGTATACGGCATCGTTGCACGTTGCAGGGAGTCATATCGATGGATGGGAACACCATGCCTCAAGCACCAATTCAAGTACTATTTATTGTTTAATTTATATAAATTTTTGTTTCTCTTTTTGGGTTTTATAAGTATCTTATGTTTTGTTAAAATGCTGCATTTTTTACGGCCAAAGAAATGTGCAACATGTTGCTACATTGCAAGGAACATTCACTACCTACATCAAATTGCTACCAGAAGATATTAGAGGTGACAAGATGTGTGGGTTAGGTAACAGGTCTATTGGGCCAGATTGTTTCATCAAACACTTTTTTTAGTCGTTATATCTTTTTAGTTGTTATATCTTAGAGTTTGCATGACTAACTAATTTTTTAATTAGTGATTGTTATTTTTATCAGATAGTTGGTGGAAGACAACGTGTTGTAACGGAAAAGAAGGATGGCATTAAGGGTGGCCATGATGAACGTACTCTCCATGCTCACGAAATTAAATAGCAGGTAGAATATATTGATCAAATAACATGTACCTTCAATCCATGCTCACGAACTTAAACAGCAGGGCAGCGTTCTTGATGGTAAGTTGATTAATTATCACAGTTTTTTGTTTTATTTTATTTTTGATTAAAGGCCTTGAATTGTTTAGATATAGGATATGTATTTTTTTCAGTTTTAAACAACAATCCAATAGTAATTTGTTCAATTCCAACTTTTATTTGATATCATAATGACTATATTATGAGAAAATTATTTGTGTCACGTGGTGGCCAATTGGCCATAGTTACCCCGATTCAAAAGTTTATAGTTTATTTGTTACCAAGTGTTTTAGTAAGTTTCACTAAAATGTATTAGTTATATTTGATTCGATGTTAATAGTGCTGGATAGTAATTGCCACGCACTATTATTTGTACAGGGGAAAATTTAGTAGTGGATTGAGTTCTCTTCATTTGAGATTGACAATAATTTGAGGATTTGGATCTTGCCGAGACACTGCCAAACGCATCAAACCTGTTAACTTTAAGGATTGTTTGAGATACCTTATTAAGGTACGTAAAGGGCTGTTTGGAATTGCTTCTTAGAGCAACAATTTATACATGTTGTTTGGGTGTTCATAAAACTGCTATTTGAGGCTGCCGTTGTTTGGTATACTTATTAGATTAACTCCTTATAGGGGTATGTAATTAAGAAGTTCTGTTTAATGCATCAGGTGTTTAGTGAACAAGATATGATTAAAATGCCTCTCGAACTACGAAGTGCACTGTCACTTGAGCGTGAACCCGTTACTGTTCCTGAAATCTGCATCCAAGCATTGGAAGCTATTTACTTGATCACGTTCCAGGTAACATACTCCCTTTATTAATTATATGATACCATAGGTGGCAAAATGGGTGGGTCGGGTGATTTAAAAAGGTATAAATTTGTTAAATGATTTAAGTTTTGTTTGCTGTTAATGTTGGTTTTATTTTAAATCTCTGGGAAAGTTTAAATCTTTAATATCTTGGTTTGATCAGTGCGTGGGTAAGACGAGGACATTGGTTTAATGACGAGATAAAAATTAATTTCTTCTTAAACTTTATCATCAAAAGACCTTAGTATGCTTAGGTTGAAAGTTGAACACTCAAAATGTTGTCTCTTTTACTACACTTTTTACAATATAAACTTTCAAACTATCCATACTTTTACTATGTTAAGTAAATAGAGAAAATGAGATGATAAGAAAAGTAATAACCTTGATTGACATTCAAGTAATATTGTCTTATTTTATGACTGTCTTAATGTGACTTGTGTGTATAGGAGCTATTAGTGGAGTGATGGATGCTGCTAATCTTTTGAAACCAATGCGTGGTCGAAGTGAGTTATTGGAGTGACCACATTGGATGAGTACAAAAAGTATATCGAAAGTGATCGGGCTCTTGAGCGTAGGTTTCAACAAGTATTCTGTGATCAATCATCTGTCAAAGGCACAATTTCCTTTCTTCATGGACTACGTGAGCGGTATGAACTTCATCACGGGGTCAAAATCTCTCATGGTGCTTTAGTTTCCACATCTATACTTGCCGATAGATACATAACAGAGCGCTTTTTGGCTCACAAAGGTTAGAACAACATCTTTCAGTTCAATTAATTGTATGCAATATAAATTTGTAATAATTGAAGATAGTAATGTTGGTTTATTATTGCGGCAATTTGACTTGGAAGATGCATCTGCTGCATAACTGAAAATGGAAATCACATCCAAGCCCACTAAACTGGACGAGATAGATCAAGCTATTTTAAAGCTCGAGATGGAGAGGTTGAGACTTAAAACCGAAACTGATAAAGCATCCAAAAAAAGGTTGTCCAAGCTGGAAAACGATATAAAAGCTTATAAAGAAAAACAAAACAAATGAGCAATGGGAGCGTGAGAATTCATAGATAACTCAAATATGGTCAATCAAGGAAGAGGTAATTTACATCAATTTCCTAAACTATTACATAGTGCCTTTATTTGGTCATTATTTTTCTTTTTCTGAATGATCGATAAGGTAACCAAGAAACGGAAGCATCTGAGCATGATTAGGATCTGAATGGTGCTGTTGAGCTCAAATAGGCCTATAGGTGAAGAAATGAGCAGGATATTGGGTAAAAACGGCATTTGATCAACATGCCATTGGAACCCCGAAAAAAAATCAAGCTCATAAAAATCAAAAACTACAATGTGTACTTATGCAACTTTATGTTCTATTTGGTAATTTGAATTTTCTTTACATATATGTTTCATTTTATATGAACTTTATCTGACCATTTCTTTACACATCTGTTTTTGTACTTCCAACTGCGAAATACACAATTGCAAAGCACAAGCACAAACAAAATGCTTTAAACAACACTTTCAGCTATGGTTGAAGTGGGGGACTTTCACAAAATGTGAATCAATCTTTTTACATCTTAATCAAAATGAACATGTATTCATCCCTACTCCTAATCTCCTATTTACAGGTAATCAATAGTCAGTTGTATAATCCAACACATGAAGTCCCTAAGTATAATGCAAATATTTGCCAAGAAACAGAGATAATAACAAAAAAGAATGAACTTATATGCATCAAGATTCTACTTCGAACCAGTAAGGAAATGAACTTATATACATCAGGATTCCAATTCGTCCAGTTATAGCAGCATTCTAAAATTCTTAGTTAAGAAATATTTAAATGATTAACATCACAAATAAAAAAATGTCTGGTATACACCATTAAGTTCCTTTTAGTTTGACTTTTTTTTTTTTTTTTTTGCATATTTAGTTGTTCATGGAATGAACAAGGACTATTTAAATGTTTGACGTTCACTTCATAACTCTCTGCTCTCTAAGACTATCCACCAGTTGGAGAAGACGACGATACATGCACATTTTTCTCTTATTATTCTCTTCAAAAGGTAATGGAATCTATTTACGTTCGTCGTTGTTTGTTAATTTGTTCACACAGCTAACTACATATAATTTCTTGTGAAGATCATCAAATTTAGAGACGACGATGCATGGATGTTTATTATATTAATAGTTATAGACAAATTGTTTATAGGATTGTTGACTTATTACTTATTATTTCTTTAGAAAAATAATGGAACATGTTTATGTTCGTTGTTGTCTATTACTTTATCCACCAACTCAATTTCTTAATGAATAATTTCTTTAAAACCCCCGTGAATCCACGGGTCTATAAATTTTGGAGACCCCAAGGTTGGACGTTTGTTAGTGTAATTGTAACATAAGCAATTCCTTATGTCTTATAATGGATGCATTGTCTCATTCTTTGTTTCATATTTTAAATGGAACAAATTTACGTTATTACTTTTCTTATCATCTCATTTCTCTATTTCTTTAAAACAATATCCGGTGTCAACGGGTCTTCTAAGCTAGTTAACGATATATTCGGTTTTAGTTCTATGACCCGTGACATTCACAGAATAAACTTTGAAACGGTGATAGAAGATAATAGAGTAAATTACACCGTTAGTCCCTATACTTGTCTCAGATTTCATACGACATCCAAAAACGCTAATTTTTCGCTTTTGATCCAAAATCAAGATTATATTACGCTGCTAGTCCAAAATCCTGACGGTCGTTAGATTTCCCAGTTATCTTAGTCACATGCCAGGCACATGAGGATGCACATGAGGGTAGGTTGGTCATTTCACTGTTTTTGGCCTTTAATTGATTTTTTTTTTAATTTTTACTTTTTTTTTTATCTTTTTATTGATTTGTTTTTAATTTTTTTTGTTTGTCCATTTTATAAGTAGGTCCGACCACCACCAATAACACACAATATCTAACCCAACCACCTCCTTCTTCTACCTCACTACTCTTCTTCAACCTCTATCCCTCCTCACCACTGTCACCACCGTCACCCACCACCACATTAGAAAAGTTCCACCACACATTGATACAGCTTATAACTATTAAACTCCATAAGTTAAGGTAAAATTGTGGAGTTAAAAAACTCATGATTTATGATGATGCTGAACTGCATTATTAGAGTTGAAGCAAAGCAGCGTGTAAGATTACAAAAAAAAAAAAAAAAAGGTCCTCCCACTACTTATATTTCAACATCCAAATGGCAAAATTGTATGTCGTAGCTTGTCTTCAAGGACTTGGTCATAATAGACAACGTACTACATACTAATTGTGACATCTGAACAACTAGTCAAAGGTGGAAGATGAGAAGGCCAAATGTGTGTTGCAAACGACTCATCAGATTGAGGGATGATAAGGTAATTTAGGGTGAGTTGAGTTGACATTGATATCACCCATGAACCCAACCTGTCTAGTTTAACTAATCTGAATACCAGAAATAGTAAATACAGTTGACTTCTTATAAACCTGAACTCGGCTCGTTATATGTTTTAAGCTTGTTTTTGTACTCAAACTTGATCGAGTTCAAGTCTTGACTTCTTTTCATCACTCCCCAAACTAATTAAGACTTCCAACTTGCCAGCTGTGATGATGGGCGCAAACTAAAACCATGGTTGTCACCGGTCCAACACCATCATAAGTGTACCAAACTATTTGCAGAGCTGAGCAAACTACAACTATAGATACCAGTGGAGAGTCTAAATCCTCAGCTTTTGTTCTAGCCAGATCCGGGTAGTCTTGACCGGATGATCAAGTGCACAATACAAAAGTTCCCGTCACAAAATCCATCCAAAAATCACCAACACCAACTTTAATATTAGTAATAGGAATGGGAACCCGATTGATATTCTCCGATTGCATATTTTTGGTGATGAATCTGACATTTTTTTTAGGTTTTTGAGATTGCTTTTTGCTTAATTGAAAAGGGTTTTAAGGAATTGGATTAAGGATTAGTGAATAATTTTGGGGGTTTTGAACAAGAAAGACTTTCATGGAAACAATTGGTGTTGTTTTGGTTTATAATAGAACAAAAGAAATCATTTGTTGGTGTTGGTATTATTAAGAAGAAAAGATGAAAGGTGAAATATATACTGTTGTGATTCAATTTGTCTTATGAAGTCAAAGGTAGGAAGAAATCAACTAGTGGATGGTATATGTTTTTGTGGCTGTGATTGAGAGAAGAATTTAAGAAAAGAAAAGAACGATGGATTATATTAGGATTATGTTTTTGTTGATGTGTGGTAACAAAGGGAACAAATAAATAGATCCCTTACGTGGTGAAAATCTTAAATTTTTGTGTTTCGAGTGGATAGATGAGATTTGGAAATGAAATTTGTGTGTGATGATGGTGACAGTGGTGGTGACAAGATGATGATGATAGTGGTGGAGGTGACTGAGATTATGGTGGTGTTGGTGGTGGTAGTGATGGTAGTGTGGGTGAGTTAGGTAAAATAAAATAGGAGTGAGTGATGGTGGTGACAGTGGTAAGGAGGGATGGACCGATGGTGGTGGTGGGTGACGGTGGTGACAGTGGTGAGGAGGGATAGAGGTTGAAGAAGAGTAGTGAGGTAGAAGAAGGAGGTGGTTGGGTTAGATATTGTGTGTTATTGGTGGTGGTGGGACCCACTCATAAAATGAACAAACAAAAAAATTAAAAACAAATCAATAAAAAGAAAAAAAAAAGTAAAAATTAAAAAAAAAAATCAATTAAAGGACAAAAACAGTGAAAGGACCAACCTACCCTCATGTGCTTGACATGTGACTGAAATAACTGGGAAATCTAACGACCGTCAAGATTTTGGACTAGCGGCGTAATATAATCTTGATTTTGGATCAAAAACGAAAAAATTAACGCTTTTGGATGTCGGATGAAATCTGGGACAAGTATAAGGACTAACGGTGTAATTTACTCAAGATAATATAATAATTGATGTCGAAAACTAATGTAAAATGAGGCTAAAAAAGCAATTTGTGCACACTTTCCTTAAATTAATGTCAAATGTGCATTTGAAATACGGTAAGCTCTTATAGAGCAAGTATATTAACATTGTTGTCAAAATTTAACTTGACGCTGCATTTATTACCTTGTTTTTTTATGTCGCATATACAAAATTGGGAATTGTCTAAAAAGAACAAAAATCAATAAAATAGATGTAAAAATATGTGTGTAGCTTACCAATCAGTCAAGTAGTGGTTTAGTGAACTNACACATCACCTGATCTTTAGCTTTATTTTGAAAATACTGACAATGGGACTTGTGCCTCTTGTATAATGTTGTGATATTGTATCACATAATAGGCTATATCTTTGGACACTTCGAGACATGCGCCACATGACACCATTTTTTTTAACAGTTTGGTGTCTACCATTTACAATAACATTTTACTCCGTAATATCTTCCTTTCTCCTTAACATTGTATTATAGCAACATTTTGCCTCACATTACTACTTGGTCACCTAAGTGTACCCGAGAGACAAAGATCAATTTAATACCACGCTTAATATATTGTTTATCTTTGTACATACTATTGACATTATACATAGAAACAAATTAACAAAATCCTAAATCACTTGATTCAATCTTAGTTCAGTGACAATGCATACACTTTGAGTTGCACTCTTCAAATGTAACACCTCCAAAAATAGAGAATCGCGGAAGCATACATGTTTTGGGTGCTACTAAATAGGAATCACAACACAAGATACATAGAGAACGGATTGAAAATCCGTTTTAAAATCAATAACATAAATTAAGTCAAATGTCATACATAAGTTTCAAGTTTTCATAAAAGTAAGGCCCAGTTACATGACTGTCCCAAAGTTTTCAGAGTTACGCCTATGTAAAAACACTTAGGTTTCTTATGACCTCGCCATGCCCTGCCTTCAACATAAACATACTTTAAGCACCTGAAAAACATGCTAAAAGTCAGCTAACGCTGGTGAGTCTATAGGGTTAAAGTAAATAGCACGTATGGACCATATCAATAATCAGCAAGCACACACTAATTCCGTATGCAACGTTAAGCTCAACAACCGAACTAGACAAAAGTATGCCAAAAGGCATAAGTACAATAAAATTGCCCGCGAGTGATAATCCCCAGTCACTCGGCAAAGAGGTCGTCATGGTATACGTTCGCTTTGGCATGCATGGCCAACCGAACGGAGGAGTCACCCTCAATAGATCTATTTATAACATACGCGTTTCCCAGCAGGAATTGACGGTTGTCGATGGTGGGCAAAGTGGGATTCAAGCAACTTAGGTTTCCACATATCATTGTGTAAAAACAAGTTCAGTTTTGGTCCATGAAAACAGTTTTGCATGTTTCTCACCCCAAGGTTTATAAAACAGTACTTATAAGAAAATGGGGCTATAAACTCACCTTAAAAGATAGTAATCTGCTAGTCAACAAGTAAATTGTGCAACCGCTCCAACACGCGACCTAAGTAGGTATGATAAGTCTTAGTACAGTGTTCATGCTTTAAGTGCTTGACTCATTTGAAAAGGTTTTTATGTGTGACCAAGTGCTTATGTATTTCTTGCTTGTTGTATGGTACGTAAGTTTCAAAAGTAGTTTGATAATTAAGTTCCTGGTGATGGCTCATGGTGTAAGTGTTCGTGACGGAACATCCGTACGTTGTAATTGTCGTTGTAATTCATAAGTAATATATATACATATACTTGTACATATATACTAAGTAACGTTTATAATTATGTATTTAATTAATTAGAATTAATTAAACATGTGTTGAGAAAATAATAATAAAATAATAGTGTTAGTGGAGGAATATATTATTATAAATATTATTTATAATAAACTATTAATTATAAGTATTTGAAATAAATATCTTGTATTTAGAAAGTTATATATATATATATATATATATATATATATATATATATATATATATATATATATATATATATATATATATATATATATATATATATATATATAT
>LBNU01027929.1:192219-202713 GCA_014162995.1 Artemisia annua | reverse complement strand
CGGTTGAACCACCCGGGTTGAACCAGGTTTCAAAACATTATGTTAAATTTCCAAATCTTCAAACTTTTATTGTTTTTCGTTTATAACCTATAAACTTTTTTTATCAATAAACTATGTGTCGATATAAAATCCCGTTGCTTTGCACGGGTACTCGTCTAGTTAACCAAAAATAAAAATGATATTTGAAGGTATTTTAATTTCAAATGCTATGAATTTCCATCAAATTCCATGAACCAAACAGCCCCTTAAGGTAAATCTTATTTCTGTCGACAAGTGTAAAAATTTAGAACTGTCGTCCAAAACATCTTCTAGAAGAGTGGTCTACTTCTGGTCCACGAGATATTGACTTTTCTACTGTTTGTGTTACATTTGGTTTCTTCCTAAAGGTTCACACTTCACATCATATTACTCCGTAAATGTTCACATCTTAATCTTAATCTATTTCAGAATAAATGTTCTATTTTATGTTTAGTTAATCATAAGAGTGGATAAAGATGTTATTAATTAATCGAGAGTGTACTTATTGAGTATGAGTCATTCAGACCCGTGCGATGCATCTGTCTTGTTTTTCTTTTGTTATGTCTAAAACTCAACATTTTTTTGACAAAAATTGATTAACTTGTCCATTAATGAGCATTGTACAGATCAATCTAAAGAACATTTGAATCGGTTTTGTTTACTTGTTAAAAGAGATAATAGCTCTCCATAGGTAAAATTGGGCGTCAAGTTAAGCCGACAACACATACTTAATTGTTATATAAAGATTAACATACTAAATCCATATAATTTACAAATGATACTTGGCTTATTTCTAATAAGTCACATCAAATATTATAATACTTAGAATGTGGTTTCATCATTACAATTGGCATTACGACCCATGTGATGCACGAGCTTTTTTCGATAAAAAATAGTTTATTATTATTATTATTGTTATTATTATTATTATATCTGAAACTCAACTTTTTTAGACAAAAATTGATTAGCTTGTCCATTAATGAGCATTACGTTGACCAATTTACCACCGACTTTGTTTTCGATAAAAAATTGAACTTTTGTCCGTTTTTATACGTTTTATCCGTTTATATACATTTTTATACGTTTTATATGGTTTTATACGTTTTCATCTATTATTATACATTTTCATCCGTTTATGTACGTTTTAAATGTTTTCATCCGCTTTTATGCGTTTTTGTCTGTTTTTGTACGGTTTTATACGTTTTCGTTTGTTTTTGCATATATTTATACGTTTTTTTTACCGTTTTCACCAGTTTTTATATGTTTTCGTCCGTTTTCATACTTTTTATACACTTTTTTCTGTTCTTATACGTTTTTGCACGCTTTTATATGGTTTTATACACTTTCATATGTTTTTATACGTAATTCATTTGTTTTTATACGTTTTCGTCCATTTTTGTACGGTTTTATACGTTTTCGTCCGTTTTATACGTTTTTGTCCGTTTTCATCCCTTTTTATATGTTTTCGTCCATTTTTATAAGCTTTCGTCCATTTTTGTATGTTTTCATCCGTTTTTATTTTTTCATCCGTTTCTGTACGTTTTGTACGATTTTTTTTACGTTTTCATCTATTTTATACATTTTGTCCGTTTTTATGGTTTTATACATTTTCATCTGTTTTATACATTTTCATCCGTTTTTACGGTTTTATACGTTTTCATCCGTTTTATATATTTCGTCCGTTTTTGTACGGTTTTATATGTTTTCGTCAATTTTTATACGCTTTCGTCCGTCTTTATACGTTTTCATCCGTTTTTTGCATGTTTTTATACGTTTTCATTCGTTTTTATATGTTTTCGTCTGTTTTTATACGTTTTCATCCGTTTTTGTAAGTTTTTGTATATATTCATATATGTTTTTGTACGTATAAAAACGGACGAGAACATACAAAAAGCGTATAATAACATACAAAAACGTATAAATACGGATGAAAACGTATAAAACCGTAAAAAAGACAAAAATGTATAAAATGGATGAAAACGTATAAAATCATATAAAAACGTAAAAAATGGTTTATAAGCGTCAAAAAACGGATGAAAATGCATAAAAACATACAAAAACGTATAAAGCAGACGAAAACCTATAAAAATGGATGAAGCTCTAATAACGTTTAAAAACGTGCAAAACATATAGAAACAGACAAAACGTATAAAAATGGACGAAAAAGTATAAAATCATTCCAAATCAAATGAAAACGTATAAAAACATAAGTACAAAAAGTATGCAAATGGATGAAATACAAAAAATGTATAAAACATATAAAAACGTGCCAAAAGGTATGAAACGGACAAAAACATATAACAATGAATGTAAACAAATAAAAACGTATAAAATGGACAAAAAGTGACAAAAAAGTATAAAAACGGATGAAAATATATATAAACGGACGAAAACTTATAAAAAAGTACAAAAATCGTATTTAAACGTTCAAAAACATATAAACACGGACAAAAACGTAAAAAAACGGATGAAAACGTATTTAAAAAAAATATTTTTTTTAAAGAATGAATTACTTAAATCGTCCTTGTGGTTTGTATTTTGAGAGGAAAAACAAAAAATTACAATTTTATGCCCTCATGTTATGCATCTATATTACGTTAGTCCATTTTGCATACCACAAGGACATCCTGCTCATAACGATTTGCACCTCTTCGATTCTTAATCCATTAATTTTATTGGATATAGTAATCGTGGGTCGGTGTAACTTTTCTTAGATTCGTTTTTTGTTGGCAACAAGGAGTAAATCTGCGTTCTTCCTTACGATTCAATTTTCATTGGTTGATATTTAATCGTGGGTCGGTTCTTTATTTTCCATATTATTCAATAGCAGATTTAACTTCTTGTTTGTCGCATGTGCATGGTGATCTCTATATTACAATCTTATTGTTGATTTAATTATTTGCTATTGCTCCCACGTGGGTCGGTGGTAAGTTGTTTATTTATTACGTTGATCGGGAGATCTTGAATTCGATCATGGGGACCGGGGTTGGCATGGTATTTCTCCTTCCTTTTGCGATTGAAGGCGTTTACCTCATTGAAATATGGTGTCAAACCCTAACTTCTTCTACCCGTTAAAGGGTATTCATATTTCTACACGTTGATCAATTTGGTTTATGCTTGCTGATCGTGTGTTTATTTAAGTGTGGTTGTGTTTGTATTGTTCTTTGTGATTAAGAGTGGTTTATGTCATGTGTGAAGTTATATGTGGCGAAAAGTGGGATACATTGGCCACAGGATTTGTCGAACGGTAACTATCGGAGGAAGCCTAAGAAGACTTGCTTTTAGCCTCCATGTACGGTTTTTGGATGGCTAATGGATAGCTGATCAGGGTGATGTCACCTGTGTGAAAGCGCGCTTTCCCCCAATATGTTCTTCACAACGGAGGGGTGTTCAGGTGTGCCAAGGGTAGTGGGCTCTCCTCTGTGCTATATAAAGAGTAAGCACGATTTTTATTATCGAAACGTTTGTTTGGTTGTATCTCTAAAACTCTCAGAGGATATCGATGCTTTGCTAAAGCTTGTGGAAGCTGTAACTGTGTTGTGGCCATTTGTGTACACTTTGGGTAGAACACCATTGTAACCTTCTCTTTTCATTCACCCGCAGCATAAGGCCCGTTGCAAGCTTCTGTGTCTTTTCGGTGTTTTTGCATGGATTGGCATTACCGTCTTGATGATTGGTCAAAACTTCCTCTTTGAATTGTTTTGTTACGGTTTGGATTGTTGGTTTCGGTTGTGTTGGGGTAGTTGTTGTATGTTCGGGTGTGGTGGTAGGGTTNACGTTTTCATCCGTTTTATATATTTCGTCCGTTTTTGTACTGTTTTATATGTTTTCGTCAATTTTTATACGCTTTCGTCCGTCTTTATACGTTTTCATCCGTTTTTTGCATGTTTTTATACGTTTTCATTCGTTTTTATATGTTTTCGTCTGTTTTTATACGTTTTCATCCGTTTTTGTAAGTTTTTGTATATATTCATATATGTTTTTGTACGTATAAAAACGGACGAGAACATACAAAAAGCGTATAATAACATACAAAAACGTATAAATACGGATGAAAACGTATAAAACCGTAAAAAAGACAAAAATGTATAAAATGGATGAAAACGTATAAAATCATATAAAAACGTAAAAAATGGTTTATAAGCGTCTAAAAACGGATGAAAATGCATAAAAACATACAAAAACGTATAAAGCAGACGAAAACCTATAAAAATGGATGAAAACTCTAATAACGTTTAAAAACGTGCAAAACATATAGAAACAGACAAAACGTATAAAAATGGACGAAAAAGTATAAAATCATTCCAAATCAAATGAAAACGTATAAAACATAAGTACAAAAAGTATGCAAATGGATGAAACGCATAAAAACGTATATAACCATACAAAAAACGTATAAAACATATAAAAACGTGCCAAAAGGTATGAAACGGACAAAAACATATAACAACGAATGTAAACAAATAAAACGTATAAAATGGACAAAAACTGACAAAAACGTATAAAAACGGACGAAAATATATATAAACGGACGAAAACTTATAAAAAAGTACAAAAATCGTATTTAAATGTTCAAAAACATATAAACACGGACAAAAACGTAAAAAAAACGGATGAAAACGTATTTAAAAAAAAATATTTTTTAAAGAATGAATTACTTAAATCGTCCTTGTGGTTTGTATTTTGAAAGAAAAACAAAAAATTACAATTTTATGCCCTCATGTTATGCATCTATATTACGTTAGTCCATTTTGCGTACCACAAGGACATGACCTGCCGAAAAAAATACAAGGACAATATATGTGAAACCCCGTAAACCTTAAGGACCATTTAAGTAATTCACTCTTAAAATTATATACCAAAGAGAAGAGGAAGCCAAATGCAACACAAATTACATAAAGGACAATATTTCTTGGACAAGAAGACCTCACATCTAGAATGTTATGGCAGTGAGCTCTATGTTTCTCCACCTGTCTATAGCATGCAGCTTTGGCGTAACGTTATAGTGCTTATTTTTATTTACTTATTTTTAGTTTACGATATTTTAAAATAATAGTGTACTTATTTTATTTTATGAAGAGTAGAGTATTATTATTATTATTATTATTATTATTACTGTATTATTATTATTATTATTATTATTATTATTATTATTATTATATTATATAAACATCACTTTATTAGAAACTCATGAAATTTCATAAAATTTACAAGAAGTTAGCGGAAAGCCGATATACTAATTGATATAATTTTATTATTATTATTATTATTATTATTTTAACCTGCGTGTATATACTTTTTTCTTTCTAAAGACAATAATTTTAAAACCAAAGAAAAAACTAACCTTGCAAGCATGTTATAATGTTTATTATATTTTATGATGTTAGTAAAGTTTTCATTTTACTTATTCCCTATATATATTATTTGCCGTGAGGCACTAAAAAAATAGTATAATTAATGGGTTAACTTTCAGCCCAACAGTCGCTGCTAAATGTTCCGTTTTTTTTTTCTTTTTTAATAAAAAACGTTTGAAAGATATATGCTGTGAAGGTGTTGTTGGACAATGCCATTAACCAGTATTGAGTGAATAAACAATAGAAAAAAAAACTTTTAAGGCACATCATATGTGCTGGCTTTTGCCTATTGATGCCACAAACAGTAAAATATCATTTTCTAATTAAAAGCTATTTTTTTTCCCGATGAAAGGGACCAACATGTGACAATAATAATAAAAAAAATCTTACAAAACACACTTTGAACTTCTTAATATTTACGGCTTTTTTATACAACAAACTTTATTTGCCAAATATTTAACAGATATCTAGCGGTTTTCTGAATAAAAAAAATACTGGCAAAAAGGCCTCTCGATAACGAACAAAGCAAGTCAAATCTTGATACGGTTTTGACGCGCGTACGGTTTTATAAAAAATGTCAAAGTTTAAATAAAAGAACTTCCAAAATATATCCTTAACCTATCAAATACCTTTAAATATTATCCTAAATATTTTTATTAATATACTAAAGACGTTGATGCTTTACATTAAAAAAGAATTTCTTTGTGGGCTTTGCATTAGGCTGCCTTTGATCTGTTGCTATACACTTCACTGAGCCCAACTATTCTTTATTTATAAAATTCACATCACACCACAAATTCTTTTCTACATACAACAACTTAATAACAATGACAAATTATAAAACCAAAAAAACTATGGATTTCTAAAGAGTTAAAAAATAAAAGCACCTAAAAAAATTAAAAAAAAAATAACGTAAGATGACTTTAATCGACCTAATACAGTATACCAAAATCTACCAAAAATAACGCCAACAATCAAAACTATTTAGCCTCCTTATAGTAATATCTATTTTTTGCCTACCATTATGATAACAAAAAATTACTCGGAAGCTGCATTTTCAAACCATATTAAAAACTCAGATAACGTGCAGCAAAAAAAAGTAATAAAAAATAAAAATAAAAATTGTGCAAACGTCTAACAACCTAATTTAAGCATATGATATTTTTATATAATCATGTAAAAAATTTTCTAAAAAAAAAAGCCACGCCGCAACGCGGCGGGCATTACATTCCTTGTTATGACATGATTTGGGAAATACCGAATTTAAAAGGTTGATTTTAATATTATGGGCTCACTGCTACCAAAAAAACTAAGTGTTTTTTTACCATCATTATACTATATATTAAAACCCCGGTTTTTCCGTTATTCAAAAAGCGCCNCAATAATTTTAAAACCAAAGAAAAAACTAACCTTGCAAGCATGTTATAATGTTTATTATATTTTATGATGTTAGTAAAGTTTTCATTTTACTTATTGATATAATGATATTAATAGCATAATAAAGTATTTATTGCCGATATACACAAAAGTTAAAAACATGAGAAACTATTATTCGAGTTAGTTACTCAGTATTCAAGTAATTAATTTGCTCTTTTTAGAAATCTGGTCTTCACCTTGTAATTAGTCTTGTAATCTCATTGGGTCTTACTGCTAGGGTGGAACCGAGCTGGGTCGAGCCTGGGTATGTCAAAGCTCGAGCTCAACTCATTTATATATATAAAGCTCGAGCTCATTCTAAGCCTCATATTTTGAACTCTAGCTCGGCTCGTGAAAATTTTCACAAGCTCGAGCTCGGCTTGGGCTCGACTAACTTGTATAACGTGTTTAATGAAACAAAGCTCGAAGGCTCGTTAATCACATTAGGCTCGAGCTCTTTTGTTTTTTTAAGGTCGTTTATACATGGTTATATGTATTGAAAATATATATACGTATATACTTTTAGGACTCGTTTAGGCTCGCGAGCCTAATCGAGCTTTATATATAAAGCTCGGGCTCGAGTTCGATTATTAAACTAGCCCAAACTTATGCTCGTACTCAGACTCAAGCTCGTTTAGGCTCGGCTCGTTCGAGATTTTTACCATTTTGATCCTGAGCTTTTCACGAGCGGCTCGGCTCGTTTCCACCCTCTACTTGCTGCTACTCCCATACAGCTATTACCCTCCTAATACTCATTTTATTGACATGACAAGACAAAATTTTATGCTTTTTTATTACGTAGTTTTTGAATTTTACTATTTTTCACTTATCAAACTTTATAGTTTCTGTTTTATAATTTTTTTCGGTAGTTTACACATTTTATTAACAGGACAAGATAATATTTTATGATTTTTTCTTTGTTATTTTGTATTTTACTACTTTTAACTTATTAAAATTATACTTTATGTCGCACGCTTATAATAAAACTTTAGAAAGTTACCAGTCTTTTATCAAGGTTCATAAATAGTACCCACATGACGTGTGGTCATACGTAAGATACTTAATTTACATAATCCACCTTGAATGATGGAATATTTTCAGGTTACATCCCTTTTACTTTATTTCTTTTCATTTACGCCTTCAAACTATATTAAGTTTATTAATTCCATTTATCCAACCAGATTCTAGTCACAAGAATTTTGAGCAAATCTAGTGAATGAATGCCAATATTGAATTCAAACTTCATCAATACCGAGTTTTATTTCATATACACCCTCTTTAATTTTTATACAATATTTTTATCAGGTATCAACGTAAACTTAGCCAAGCTTTGTAAGAGAAGAAATAAAAATATTCCCAATATAACAAGTCCATAATAACTCAACATGCATTTCAAAAGATAAAACCATATAAAAAGGACAGTTTGCTTAGAACAAAATTAATATATAAGAGTGTCAAAAATATATTTTTGTTACTTTTTAATACATGAGAGGTGACAATTCGGGTTAGCAGGTTCGGGTTAACAGGTTGGCGGGTCAAATACCCTAACTTGAACCCAACCATTTTAAATAATCGGGTCAGCCATGTTAACCTTAACCTGTTTACATATAACCTGAACACGACCTATTTAACCCGTATATATACATGGGTTGACGGGTTAAATAGGTTACATAGGTTGAACATGTTAAACAGGTTTAGGTTGACCCGCTAAACCCGTTTATCCAAACAAGTTAGATGGGTCGACTCATTAAACATATACGCAACCTGAACCTAATGAGAAATTGCGACCCTAATGAGAACAAGAGTAAAAATGAAATGACTTTTAAGATTACATGACCATTATATTAAATGAGTCTTCCCACATGTGACCACTAGTAAATCTTGTTAGTGGTTCATAATTCTAATATAAACCACAATATTCACTTTATTATAGTCTTGCGATTAGAAGGACTTGCCATGAAAACTTAAAACCACATGGACCATAACCATCAACTACTAAAGTCTAAAGCCATAACGTAATTAAATACTAGTATATAAATGAACATTACCCGTCGACAAAATATCAATATCCTCACTTATTTTCTGATCACCATCACAAGCATTTCTATACCCACAACCATGGAGTCACCTACATCTTTTTTTGCACTTGGAGTAGCATCAATCTTCATATACTTAATATATCGAATTGCAAACTGGTTATGGTTCAAACCAAAAAAGATCGAAAAGTTTCTAAGAAAGCAAGGCCTTAATGGTACAAGCTACAAGTTCATGTTTGGAGACTTGAAAGAACTTGTTCAGATGTCGAACGAAGCTAAGTCAAAACCCATGAGTCTAAATCATGATATTGCTAATCGTGTTTTGCCCTTTTATTATAACGCTCTCTCTACTCATGGTATGTACCTTTATTTATATTAGTTAATTTTTTAATATGGTATTTCTTTCATAAATCTTGTTAAAGTAAGGTATTAATTTATTAAAATAAAATAAAAAAGTCAGAGATAAATGTTGTTTATAGTAACTGGATTATTGCGTATTTCCTCCAAGAACTAGCATGTTAATACTTGTTTACCCTACATTTGTTTGTTGGTTTTTGTTCTTGCTAAAATAGGTAAGACTTGTTTTACATGGCTCGGGATAAAACCCGTGGTACACTTATCAGAGCCAACTATGATACGAGAGGTTCTGAATAATTATAATCAATATCAAAAGCCAAGGGCAGGTAATCCATTGACAAAGCTGTTAGCTAGAGGTGTAGCCGACGCCGAAGCGGATCAATGGGTTAAACATAGAAAAATCATTAATCCCGCATTCCATGTAGAGAAGCTCAAGGTTTTTGTCTCTTGCTATTTCTAATTTCATATCAAGATGTAACATTATGCTTAGAATGCTATAATAATGACGCTGTTATACTTCTTTTGCAGCATATGGTACCTGCATTTTATGTGAGCTGTAGTGAGATGTTGGACAAATGGGGAGAAACTGTAACCAAAGAAAGCTCGGGTGAAGTGGATGTGTGGACTTATCTTTCAACGTTTTCAGCTGATGTTATTTCACGTACTGCTTTTGGTAGTAGTTATGAGGAAGGAAGAAAGATTTTTGAACTTCAACGAGAACAAGCTGTTTTAATTATAAAGGCTTCACAATCGGTTTACATTCCAGGTTTGAGGTGAGTTTGTTTCTCATGTTTGTTCTCAACTATATATAAAACTGACCACTTCAAAAGATACTACTTGTTTGATACTAAAACTTGTACTCTTTTTGGGTATTTTGTGCTAATCAAATAAGTTTGATAGATTTTTGCCGACAAAGAGCAACAAGAGGATGAAAGAGATTGATCGGGAAATAAAGGCTTCTATAAAGAACATTATTGATAAACGAGTGGTTGCTATGAAAGATGGAGAAACTAGCAATGATGACCTTCTAGGCATTCTTTTGGATTCCAATTACAAAGAAATCAAACAACATGGTAGTAAATACGGATTGAGCATTGAGGATGTCATCGAAGAATGCAAGCTTTTCTACTTTGCAGGACAGGAGACCACTGGAACTATGCTTGTTTGGACTATGATTTTACTTGGTCACCACACGGATTGGCAAAGGCGTGCTAGAGAGGAAGTATTGCATGTCTTCGGGGACAAAACGCCAGATATTGATGGGTTGAGTCACCTAAAAGTAGTAAGTTTTCTCGCACTTCTAATATAGTGAA
>LBNU01027929.1:177672-192117 GCA_014162995.1 Artemisia annua | reverse complement strand
ATATATATATATATATATATATATATATATATATATATATATATATATATATATATATATATATATATATATATATAACGCTTATATATTTTGTTATCTTATTCGTCCCACTTTGCAGATAAACATAATTTTCCATGAGGTTCTTAGACTATATCCACCAGCACAATTACTAAGACGGATGATACATGAAGAAACCAAATTAGGTAACTTAACCTTACCTGCAGGAACACTTGTTCAACTAAACATATTGCTTTCACACCACGACAAAGATACATGGGGTGAAGATGTGCACGAGTTTAACCCTGAAAGATTTTCCGAAGGTGTGTCAAAGGCGACCAAGGGACGAGCCACATATCTACCATTTGGTGGTGGGCCTCGTATATGCATGGGCCAGAATTTTGCTATGCTTGAAGCAAAAATGGCGCTCGCAATGATTCTACAACGTTTCTCTTTTGAGGTCTCTCCATCATACACACATGCTCCGCACTCTATATTTACTCTACAACCTCAGTTTGGTGCTCACTTAATTTTACACAAAGTTTAGGCTATCTAGCTATATGGTATGGCCGTTCTAAAAAAAAAATCTAGCTATATAGTATGAGTAATGTTTTAGTTTGTTTTTAAGTATGTTGTGTTATATATCTATGGTTACTTGATCTATCTAGTGGTAACATATGTATATTCATGTTACTAGCAATGTATTTAAATGAATCTTGTTTATGCTGTGAGGTATGAAACATATTTTTCTTGTAAGACATCAATAATTATTGGTTTTGGCATTAACAGTTTGATTACATTTTTTAGTGAGCTGTAAGTTTTCGGTGCAAATACTCGCTCAGAAAACGTATGCGCTCAAACTATATTTCAAGGTTTTGCTTTTGCAAGATCAAATATAATTTGAAATGGCAATAATTAGCCAGTTAATTTAGCTTAAGCAGGGATATGTCACATGAGTTTAGTAAAAGCTCAAAAATCATAATTGCTGGCTGTTTCGGCTGAAACTTCAATGCATCACTAATGAAGTAAAGAGTAACACTAGTACAGGTCCCCATTAAGCAGTTTCTTACTGGGTTTGAAAGGCTAACATTATTAGGCTTAGAAGGCTGAGAAGTTTGATATTTTTTTCCAGTTATTGTGTTAATGGACGTGATCCACTAAGTTTATTTGCTGAGCCCAGAGCCCCAGAGCATTTTTGTTCTGTTTTATGCCCTCCAAATACTGTGGATCAAATTGATTCACGATTTCACTCGGGTCTTCCTTGAATGGATTGTTATTGTCATTTATTTTTCTGCTACATTGCCACTCTTTTTGCAAAATTTCTCCATTACGTATACAAGTATTGAAGTAAATCATATTCAAAGTTCACTTAACAGAATATAATGTGGATTGGCATGATATAAATAAAATATCATAAGTTTTGATTTCTATAACGCATTTTGTTATTTGAATCAAAACTGATCAAATGCATTAAGCTAAAATATTGATACTCCATTTCAATATATATCTTCATCTTTGGATATCATATTAGTCCTTAGTCCTTCTCTTTAGTTGCACGGCTCAAATATAGATTAAGATTTAAAATAAGATTGAAAAAACGAAGAGAAAATACACTGCTTGTCCCTATGGTTGTATCAAAAATACACGTTTAGTCATTTTTTTCCAAAAAATTACGTATTGTCCCTACCTTTTAAATTTTTGGCTTCTTGGATCGTCCTTTTCACTAATGAGCATTAGGGAATGACTGTTAAGTCCCCTACGTGCATTTCACCTGTGGGCATAATGGTCTTTTTACAACCTGGGATTTTTTCTCTCGCTATAATTACACATTATATCCTCATGTCCCATCCATTTTCCCGCCCCAAATAAATCTATACTACTTATACTACCTATTTTTTATCCCCAAACTTTCTTTACAAGATTTATTGCAAACCCAATTGCATGTCACAAAACAGGTACCTTATTTTTGAGATAAATTTTTTCGCAATATGGATTTTACATTATGGAAAGTAAGAGATCCCTGTATACCTGTTCATGACCTTCGATCTATATAACTTTGCTAGGATGAAATATGGTATGTTTTTGTTATAATCGTTTAAGTACATGTTGGTATAAAACCGAACTTTTAATTAGGTTCTCGGTTTGGATATGGTTTTGGTAATCAAAACCGAAAACCGAATTCATATAAACTTATATATTTTTTATATATTTATATATATAAAAAGATCAATAAAATGTTATATTTATATTTATATTTGTATAAATAACAATAAAATTTCATCCTAATATTAAAAAATACTTTTTATGTTTAAAATAACTTTTTTTGCTAAATATATTTGTATAATTTTCTTTTTTTTTTTAAATAAAGTGTGTAATTCGGATTAAACTGAAAACCGAACCGAACCAAACCGAACTAGAATTCAACAAAACCGAACCGAAAACCGAATTTGAATTCGGTTTGGTTTGGTTCACGGTTTGATCCTAAAAAAACTTTTAACCGAACTAACCGAACCGAATTAATTGAATAACCCTACAACCGAAGCGAACAACACCCCTATATATGCCCTCCAAATACTGTGGATCAAATTGATTCACTCGGGTCTTCCTTCAATGGATTGTTATTGTCATTTATTTTTATATGAGTTATGTAGCCAGTATGATGCTACATTGCCACTCTTTTTGCAAAATTTCTCCATTACACGTATACAAGTATTGAAGTAAATCATATTCAAAGTTCACTTAACAGAATATAATGTGGATTGGCTTGATATAAAAAAATACCATACGTTTTGATTTCTATGACGCATTTTGTTATTTGAATCAAAACTGAGCAATCGAATTAAGCTAAAATATTGATACTCCATTTCAATATTCTTCATATTTGGATATCATATTAGTCCTTGGTCCACGGCTCAAATATAGAGCATGAAGTTTAAAAGGAACTACCTATATGAGCATGAAGTTTAGCCGCTTCAAGAAGCTGGGACTTGGCTTTGACATGCTTATGAAGGATAAGGACATAGGCTAGTAAAACATGTGTCAAGATAGAACTACTATGTATGTAAACTTTTGTGTACATTATCTTCGTGTATGCATAATGAATTCCCAGGGTTCAATCCTTAGCGACACCCTGGTATTCGAATATTCTGAATGCGTAATGTACTAATGTGAAATTCAATTGTCACGACATTTCATTTATGCAAAAGTTTGATTGTTTGAGATGAGTGTTTTAGTTAATCAAGGATTGCACTAAAATGGGGGAGGAATGTTGGATATTTTAGTGTAATTGGATTAACTTGTTTGACCAATTTAGTCATAATAAGACATCATTTAGGCTTGGAGGTGCGGAGTGCATGCCTATTTGAATCTATTATGATCTTAGGGGCGAAGCCCCTAAGGGACGGGGTCCGGGATGGCAGGGTCCAAGTTGTTATGGTAAAAGTTCTCTCACCACCATTTAGTATGGTGGTGAGAGAACTAGAAGGGGAACGTTCTTTGTCAAGGGATAGACTTGCACATAACCGCATGAATTTATTAGATCTTGATTTGGGTATGGTAGAACATCAACAAGATGAGAATAAGAAAGAAGTGGATTTGTTGGGTAAACGTTTTCGAGAATGGTATGATGAAGGTGTAAAGGCTGAAAATAAGAGGTTAAGACATCAGTTAGAAGATGTGAAGTTGTCCCGAGTGATCGACCATATGGAAAAAGATCGTCTCGAGAAGGATCTTTATGAGATGAGGCGTTGGGCCTATGATCATTGGGAGGAGATGGTCCGATTGGGGTATGATGATGAGAGGTCATATGATGCCACCGACGTGCTAGCGGTGTATGGGGAGACCTTACCACCCGAGCCACGTGGATCACCTCGTGACCATTAGTAGTTTATGTACTTGTACTTCTTTTGTTGTATCTCATGGATCACTTCGTGACCATTAGTAGTCTATGTATTTGTATTTCTCTTGTTGTATTTCGTTGTTCTTCTTCCATCTTGTAAATTACTATTAGTTAGTAACTAGTATCATCGAATGTAATGACTTCGTCATATTTTGTAATACGAACCAACAATGTATTAATCTTTTGTAATGAATGATGAAGTTGTATTCTCTTATATTCTATTCAATATTGTTGTGAAATCTTTCATATTCAATTTAATAATGCATGACTATATTTATGTCATTGTATAAATACTCATCAAAAATTTTCTTGTGTTGTGATAGAATCATGCCACCAAAGAAGATGACAAACGCTGAAATTCGAAAGCTAGTTGCTGATAGTGTTGCTCAGGCTTTAGCCGAGGATCGTGCCGCAAGGGCTAATGACGCTGGGGCTGCCGGTGGCGGTACTGGAGCCACTGGAGCTACCGGTGATGATGCTGGAGCCACTGGGGCTGCCGGTGGCGATGCTGGAGCCACTGGGGCTGCAACTGGTGCTGTAGTGCGTGGTTGCACTTATAAACAATTTCTGGGTTGTGATCCTATTAAGTTTAGGGGAACTGAAGGGGCGGTTGGATTAATCCGTTGGTTTGAAAGTGTCGAGAACACGTTCATACTTAGCAAATGTGCAGAAGATTGCAAGGTTCAATATGCCGTGGGTACTATGATAGAATATGCTAAGTCTTGGTGGAACTCGTACGCTCAACCTATCGGAATGGAAAAAGCCTATGAAACTACATGGACCGATTTCAAGAAATTGGCAACTAATAAGTTCTGTCCTCGTAGTGAAATAAGGTTGCTTGAAACCGAGTTTTATGATTTGAAGGTGAAGAATTATGATATCGAAACTTACATCCGGAGGTTCCAAGAGTTGAAGGCTTTGTGTCCTAGTATGGTGCCGGATTTCGATAAGGAAATAGAAGCTTTTCTTAAAGGTCTTCCAAGAAGCATTAAAGGAGATGTGACATCCTCTAATCCACAAACTCTAGATGCAGCTATTGTTATCACTCAAAAGCTTATGGCTCAAGTGGTAGAGTATGGATTGGCTCAGAATGCTAACAACAATAACAACAATCAACACAAAAGAAAGTGGGATGATGACAAGAAAGGAAACAACAACCAAGGTCACAACAATGATCACCATCAGCAAAATAAAAGACAAGAGAATGCGAAGGCAATGACTGATGCTCCAACTGGAAAAGGTGGATATGCTGGAAATTATCCATATTGTAATCGTTGCAAGAAACATCACACTGGTTACTGCAATGCAAAATGTACCACTTGTGGAAAGAACGGTCATATGGCAAACGATTGTAAGGGTAAGGCTACTGCTACTGGTGCTAATACACAGCCAATTGTAGTTTGCTATGGCTGTGGGGAAAAAGGGCACAAGAGTAACAATTGTCCGAATAAGGGAAATGATAAAGGTGAGGTGGTAACTTGCTATGGCTGTGGGGAGAAGGGGCACAAGAGTAACCATTGTCCAAACAAAGGAAATGATAAAGGTGGGAATAATCGTGCTAAGGCGTATGCAATGGGAGAGCAACAAGGCCCGAATGTCGTGACGGATACGTTTCTACTCAATAATCATTATGCTAAAGTTTTATTTGATTCGGGTTCGGACAAGAGCTTTGTGTCCACTAGTTTTAGTGCGTTGATAAATATTAACCCGATTAAGTTAAACTATAGTTATGAAGTAGAATTAGCCGATGGGAAATTGGTTAGTACCAACACTGTTCTAAGGGGTTGTACCATAATTCTAGCGAACCATCCATTTAGTATTGACCTCAAGCCACCTCAAAAAAATTAAATTTTCAGAAATTAAGGGACTAATTTTGACAACTTTGAAACCCTTTGGAAAAACTGCATAAAAGATAGTTTTGCCCTAATCCCTGATGCATATTTGATACGCTTTTCTTTTGGTCATGATTTTTCTCTGGTTCATCAATCTCAAACACAAGCATTCAAAACGTTCTTAATCTCTGAATTGTATCCGATTGAATAATTCGGGGGAACCACCGAATTGATTCGATCTGAAAATGTAGTTTCCATACTCAGCATCTAGAAGTTTCCTATGGATTTACTCAGTTTTTTAATTTTTTTTTTTCGTTTTGTGTTTCTTGTTTTTTTCCATTTATTTCTCTCATCAGTATATACACCACGATCGATCCAACTGTCCGTTCCCCCCGTACACCGACTGACGGCACCCATGATTCTTGAAGGATATTGATTAATTCCATAAATACAATTGATAAATATTTTTGGTGATAATCGTTGGTGATCTGGAAAAAAAAAAAAAAAAAAAAAAAAAAAAAAAAAAATCCTAGAATCTGTTGAAGATATGACATTCAAATTCGATGGGATTAATGAAGTTTGACGGGGACGTCTTGGAGTGAACGCAACCTTGAAGAGATATGGCTGTGCAGGGAGATTGAAATTGTGGAGCAGTCGTGCCAAAGCGTCGTTTACGGTCGAGTACGCATTTTCTATTCATATTTTATTTTAAGCCTTGATGCATGCATACAAAGTATACTTTGCATGAGAGTTATGGTAACTATAAGAGTCAAATTGCATGGCACACATGTTGCTTTAATTGACGTGTGTGGATAAACATGGTAAACTTTAATGTTTGTTTAATTGCATGGCACACAATGTTGCTTTGATACAAATAACTTTGTGATGTTTATGACAAAGTATATGTTTTTAAAATAAATCATTGACCAATTTTCAAGCAACTGTTAATATATAAATCATGATCAAGTAATTAATTGCCTTGATGTTGTTTTATAACTGATTCATGTATGACGTTTCGTAAAAGTAATCCATATTTTATATGATAACATGAATGGCTGTAAGTTGCTATGATGGTTTTCAAATGGTTTGTTATTGATATATGCATGTGAGAATGACTTAAATGTGGAATCAACTATACAAATCTTTAAAAGAAGGCAATGAAATTCTTGAACGTTCGAATTATTATGAACCGAAGTTTCTGGAAAACTGGGATTATTGTTACTTATAATTAACCTTAATGAAATATATTGCCTTGATACTTGACTTTCTTATATACACAAAATGCAATGCATAAAGGAAGCATGGAGCAGATTCTGAATAGTTTGGTGTGGGTCTTTGACACCATTGATTGCTTGTTTTATGCATATGATTCATGATCGGAGGCCCAGGCCTACTTAGAGAAATCCATTCTCTTTGTGGCGAGATTCATCAAACAAATGTCATTAATTTTCTGCAAATTATTGAGTAATTTGATTTATGTTGGCATGTTGAATAAGTTGTTGATATGATTGTTTTCATCATTATGATGAAAGTGGTATGATGTTGATTGAATTAAAAGGTTCTTCCACCTACTGTTATATGCAAAGTTTATTAGTGAAACTTGTACAGTAAGAAGTTGGCGTATATGTTGGATCAGTGATTGTTTGTTGATATTAGCAAATATGATCTAGACATGTTTTAATCCAAATGTTGATTATATTGGAACAACGGGTTACCAAAGTCAGCAAGATGACAATAGTTCTAGTGCCTAGATGGTGAATTTAGTTCTAACTAAATTGGATATCATTAATATATTCGGCATTAGAATCATATTAAGTGATGAACTTAAAATGTATGAAACTGTACATGTGCCTGATGGTGATTCTTTGTTTGTAATAACAAATGTGTTTGGGATACTTAAAATTGACAATTGTCTATATTGGAAAAGTAGCCAAAAGAATTATAACGTAATCGACATAGTTATTTTGTCTAAAAGGATACATTGTACATGTATATTTAGACAATCTACTGGTCTACAAAGATATCATTTGCTTGATATGTTTGGCTAGTTTAAATACCCACATACTTTTGAATAAAAACTATGGATTATAGTTTAGAAAGGATACAATTATTGATGCAATTAAGTTGGATAATTGATCAAGAAGATTACACTTTCAATGGTGAATGTATTTTCACATTTGGTGTGGTAATCTTGGGATAATAGAAATAAAGTTGTACAACGTGGTTAACTTTGACATCATGAATTGTTGTTTTATCTTCTTGTTTAAAGAAGTAGAATGGTTAAAGGACTTGTTATTAAACATTGTGTTATGTTTAAAAGTCAAGGTTACCATTTGTATAATATGAATTGCTTACCACTTGACAAAGAGGTTCGCAAGAGACTTAGTGCACAAAGTCGGAATAAGGATGAAATAAAAGTCCATTTAAATTTTCTAATGGTGAGACACCCAATTCCCTTCTAATACAATGTTAGAAACTGAATTCAATGCGGAAAGCTCACGGTTAGAGATTGGAACACATGATATACTATCCCAAGGAATGTGTTTGGATCTGCAAGATAAAGAGGTTGAAGTTTATCTTCTTAATAGTTCTTTTGAAAAAGTGCAAGCAGGGCATGATTAAAAGGAACTACCTATATGAGCATGAAGTTTAGCCGCTTCAAGAAGCTGGGACTTGGCTTTGACATGCTTATGAAGGATAAGGACATAGGCTAGTAAAACATGTGTCAAGATAGAACTACTATGTATGTAAACTTTTGTGTACATTATCTTCGTGTATTCATAATGAATTCCCAGGGTTCAATCCTTAGCGACACCCTGGTATTCGAATATTCGGAATGCATAATGTACTAATGTGAAATTCAATCGTCACGACATTTCATTTATGCAAAAGTTTGATTGTTTGAGATGAGTGTTTTAGTTAATCAAGGATTGCACTAAAATGAGGGAGGAATGTTGGATATTTTAGTGTAATTGGATTAACTTGTTTGACCAATTTAGTCATAATAAGACATCATTTAGGCTTGGAGGTGCGGAGTGCACGCCTATTTGAATCTATTATGATCTTAGGGGCGAAGCCCCTAAGGGACGGGGTCCGAGATAGCAGGGTCCAAGTTGTTATGGTAAAAGTTCCTCAAAAAAATTAAATTTTCAGAAATTAAGCGACTAATTTTGACAACTTTGAAACCCTTTGGAAAAACTGCATAAAAGATAGTTTTGCCCTAATCCCTTATGCATATTTGATACGCTTTTCTTTTGGTCATGATTTTTCTCTGGTTCATCAATCTCAAACACAAGCATTCAAAACGTTCTTAATCTCTGAACTGTATCTGATTGAATAATTCGGGGGAACCACCGAATTGATTCGATCTGAAAGTGTTCACACACCTTTCAGAGATTCATACAGTATCCGCTTGTGTTCGTTAATTCCATTTATCCCCTACACAACATACAATTATAACCCTAACTCAGAAGAGGAAGAAGAAGCTACTTTTAGCTCATTAGGAAGCTTAGATCAGAGATATGATCATAGACTAGTACGAGGTTTAAAAGGTTTAGCAGAAATCTATGAAACTGCACAACAAGTAGAAGCATACAGTTTATTCTTCATAGAAGAAGAACCTCGTAATTATAAGGAAGCATCAAAGGATAAGAAATGGATTGAGGCCATAGAGATTGAATTGGATTCAATCAACAAAAACAATACATGGACTCTTACTACATTGCCAACAAATCAGAAGGCAATAGGACTTAAATGGATTTATAAAACCAAGAGAGATGCTAAAGGAAAGATCATTAAGTATAAGGCAAGATTAGTAGCAAAAGGTTATGTACAAGAACAAGGAATAGACTTCGATGAAGTGTTTGCACCAGTTGCTAGGATAGAGACAGTTCGTTTAATATTGGCACTAGCAGCATATCATGGTTGGCAAGTACACCACTTAGATGTAAAATTAGCATTTTTACATGGAGAATTGAAGGAAGAAGTCTACGTTACACAACCTGAAGGTTTCATTCAAGAAGGAAACCTAGGAAGAGTATACAAGCTAACTAAAGCATTGTATGGCTTAAGACAAGCACCAAGAGCTTGGAACGTGAAGCTTGATCAAACCTTGAAGTCATTGGACTTTAAGAAGTGTAATCTCGAACAAGCAGTTTATACAAAGAGAAGCAAGACTTCTACACTGATAGTTGGAGTATATGTAGATGATTTGATAATCACGGGAACTCCAAAGAAGGAAATAGACTTGTTCAAATCCCAGATGAAAGACAAATTTGAAATGAGTGACTTAGGGTTACTAGCTTATTACCTTGGGATAGAAGTTACACAGACAGGAGGAGAGATTACAATCAAGCAAACATGATACATTAATAAGATCTTGAAAGATACAAGTATGACAGACAGTAATTATACGAAGATACCTATGTATCCCGGCACTAAGTTGGTCAAGGCGGAAGATGGAGAATCAGTTTACGCAACTTACTACCGAAGCTTAATTGGAAGCCTTAGGTACTTACTGCATACAAGACCCGATCTTAGTTACTCAGTCGGACTACTCAGCAGATTTATGCAAGACCCGAAGGATCATCACCTGAAGGCAGTGAAACAAGTAATCCGATATATCAAAGGAACAAAGGAGCATGGGATAATATACAAGAAAGAAGGCGGCTGCAAGATCACAGGTTACATCGATAGTAGTTATGGGATCAACACTGATCAAGGAAAAGGAACTACTAGAATCGTATTTTACTTTGGAGAGTCACCTATTACTTGGTGTACTCAGAAGCAACCTACAGTGGCACTATCATCATGTGAATCAGAATTCATGGCAGCTACTGGAGCAGCATGTCAAGCTTTGTGGTTAAAACGACTACTTAGTGAATTGACTGGATGGCAAGAAAAGAGGATAACGCTTAGAGTTGACAACGTATCAGCTATAGCACTCGTCAAGAACCCAGTATTTCATGGAAGGAGCAAGCACATAGACATTCGCTATCATTTCATTCGGGAATGTGTAGAGAACGGTCATATCAATGTGGAACACGTTAGTGGAGAACTACAAAGGGCGGACATCTTAACGAAAGCCTTACCAAGACTGAAGTTTGTGACTATGCGACAAATGCTCGGAGTTCAAAACTTAGGTCGAAGCAACGATCAAGATTAAGGAGGAGAATGAAAGACAATAATCTCGATATTGCTTCTTTCTAAACTCGAAGGACCAAAGTCGTTAAAAAGGAACTTAATAACCGAATGTTAGTTAAGTTAGTTATAATGTAAATTTTGTAAAAAATGAAAGGGTGTGTCGTTTGACATGCAACCCTTCGAATCAATGCAATGGTTCAGTCACAACCATTCGCAAACTATAAGTACTCGAAACTATGCAACGTTTGAAAGTTTAGAACGATAATAGTTATTCAGATTTATTTACTTGCAATTTCAATGTCGACTCTCACATATTTGGGACTAACAAAAGGTTATTTCGGTTGCACTTATTAGTTAACAATAATTAACGAGGTGTTAAATTTGCAGGTGTGGAGAATTTTAAAAATATCAACTTGAAAACAAAACACAAATCTACAAAAGGTTTTTATTTTTTGGTTAATTCTTACATACTAACCAAATTTGCATGAGAAGAAGAAGAAACCTGTACTTGCATGATGCAGCAGCTAGCGAGGTTACAGACGGTGAGAAGAAGAGGGAACATCAGGACAAAGATGAAGGCACAACCACAAGCAAGAAAAAGGACAAGAAAAAGAAGAACAAGAACCACTAGATTTTTAAAATGTTGTTTGAATACTCACTGATGTACCATGCAACCAATATTAAAGGGACGGTCATGTGCATGTCACATGCAACCAATATTTAAGAAAAACTTCCAAATGCTTGCCACACATTTCTCTCGTCACTTTGTGATGTTCCAATATTTTCAGGTCATCTTTACCCATATACGTTTTAGATTAAATTCTCAATATGTGATGAAACAAATACAAGTGGTGAGGGTGACTTAAACTTTTGATTAAGTATTCAAACTATAATCACATCAATTTTCTCATTTTCCATTTTACCCAACAAAGTGAGCTAAATACTTTTCGAACATATTTAGAAAAGAAATCTAACAACTTAAGATCTTAATATAAAAGCTTCAATGTATGAACTAATAAAAAACTTGAGTAGACATCTTTTTAAAAATTGCAGGTAACATATTAGGTAGAAATATGATAAGAAATGTGAAACTTGATCATTTATAAAAGACAATCTCTTGGTTGAAAAATGATACATTGATAACATCGTTATATTTTTAAGTTCAAATTAATAAAGTCAATTGTTGTAAGGTATTTGCTGAAGAAGTATAATGAAGCTAGCTAGTGATCACATTTTGATATATTATCTTACCACTACAAATAAAAGTTCATTTTTCCACACTTTATGTTCACACTTTTAAAAAGTGTGTAAAATTTAATTAGTTTACTAACATTTAATGATGTGTAATAATTGGTTACATTAATAAGTGTGATAAAAAAATTGTAAAACAATAGATTTTTCACACTTATAGTTGTTTCAAAAAAAAAGTTCACACTTTTAAGAGTGGAGAAATCTAAAAAATGTCCACACTTATAGGTGTGAATGTTATTTGTAACACCCTAATTCTCCACACTTGCTCGGAGAATTAAATTCTCCACACTTCCTCAAAGTGTGGAGAGTTTGGGTATTACAAATAAAAGTGTAGAGAAATCTTATAATTCTTCACACTTAAAAGTGCGAACTTTTTTTTTTTACTGAATTATGAATGAGTAAAATCTATTGTTTTATAATTTTTATTCACACTTATTAATGTAATCAATTTTTACACATCCTTAAGTGTTAATAAACTAATAAAATTTTACACATTTATAAAAAGTGTGAAAATAAAAGTGTTAGGAATCAACTATTTTTTTTTAGTGTACTCATAGTGGTACCAAACAAAAGAATCAAGAATGTAACATATTTCTTTGTTCGATTCTCTCCTGGGTACCAAACAGTGTAATGAAATCATCTTTCCTTGAGCCTTTCTATACAATTCTATTCTTTTCCGCAAATCATCTTACCTTGAGTATACACACTATGCTTGCCCAACCAATCCCACCACTTTGCTAGTTTAGCACCCTTTTTACTCGGGCATGCTTTTGTCAACATCGCTACCACTTTCTTCACTAAAATATAATCTCCAACTGATTTGATCAACAGTACATGGACGGCATAAATCGGATTGTTCGAACAAAACAAAAATGCTCTGGGCTCAGAAAATAAACTTAGTGGATCAGGCCCATTAACACAACGAATTAGAAAGAAAGATCAAACTTTTCAACCTTGTAAGGCCCAATAAGAAACTGCTTAATGGGGATGTGTTCTTTACTTCATTAGCAATGCACTTAAGTTTCAGCCAAAACAGCCAGCAATTATGATTTTTGAGCTTTTGCTAAACTCATGTGACATATCCCTGATTAAGCTAAATTAGCTGGCTAATTATTGCCATTTCATATTGTATTTGATCTTGCAAACGCAAAACCTTGAAATTATAGTTTGAGCGCATACGTTTTCTGAGCAAGTATTTGCACCGAAAAGTTACAGCTTATAGTATGGTGTTTGAGAAGAAAATTATGTTTCATATTACCTCACAGCATATCCAAGATTTATTTAAATACTTGCTAGTAGCATGAATATCACATGTTACCACTAGATAGATCGAGTAACCGTAGATATATAACACAACATACATAAACAAACTAAAACATACTCATACTATATAGCCAGATAGCCTAAAGTTTGTGTAAAATTAAGTGAGCACCAAACTGAGGTTGTAGAGTAATTATAGAGTGCGGTGTGTATGATGGAGAGACCTCAAAAGAGAAACGTTGTAGAATCATGGCGAGCGCCATTTTTGCTTCAAGCATAGCAAAATTCTGGCCAATGCATATACGAGGGCCACCACCAAATGGTAGATATGTGGCTTGTCCCTTGGTCGCCTTTGACACACCTTCGGAAAATCTTTCAGGGTTAAACTCGTGCACATCTTCACCCCATGTATCTTTTTCGTGGTGTGAAAGCAATATGTTTAGCTGAACAAGTGTTTCTGCAGGTAAGGTAAAGTTACCTAATTTGGTTTCTTCATGTACCATCCGTCTTAGGAATAGTATTGGTGGATATAGTCTAAGAACCTCATAGAAAATTATGTTTATCTGCACAACGGGGCGAATAAGATACAATTAAATAACTAAGAATTCAACAATGAGAATATATACTTTCACTATATTAGAAGTGCGAGAAAACTTACTACTTTTAGTTGACTCAACCCATCAATATCTGGTTTTTTGTCCCCGAAGACATGCAATACTTCCTCTCTAGCACGTTTTTGCCAATCCGTATGGTGACCAAGTAAAATCATAGTCCAAACAAGCATAGTTCCGGTGGTCTCCTGTCCTGCAAAGTAAAAAAGCTTGCATTCTTCGATGACATCCTCAATGCTCAATCCGTATATACTACCATGTTGTTTGATTTCTTTGTCATTGGAATCCAAAAGAATGCCTAGAAGGTCATCATTGCTAGTTTCTCCAGCTTTCATGGCAACCACTCGTTTATCAATAATGTTATTTATAGAAGCCTTTATTTCCCGATCAATCTCTTTCATCCTCTTGTTGCTCTTTGTCGGCAAAAATCTATCAAACTTATTTGATTAGCACA
>LBNU01027929.1:139047-169849 GCA_014162995.1 Artemisia annua | reverse complement strand
TATTATATAACTTGTGTAATGTATATTCTAATGGAATTTGTTTGGACTTAGAATAATGTCCTCAACCTGGAATTGCTCCTAATTCTAAGTATAAACAATATGGCAAATTGTTGCGTAATTGTTATAGCCGACAATAAATCTTGAAGGATTGGAAGGCATCAAACATTACACAATGGATATTAAGTTTACGGGATTTTTAAAGAGCATATTGTAGTTTTATACAATGATGCTAGTTTAATTGAAATCATACTCAATACTAGTCATGGTAGGATTTTATCCTTGTTTATGGCCATGTAAACTCGTTGTGCTCAACAAAGAGCATAGTTGCATTATACATTAAAGAAATAGAATGCTTTAAACTTTAAAGTGTTTGAAAGTTTGATTGTCATAAATTGGTGGTTGAGGATATCACACCATTTATGAAATATTATGTGGATATATATCAAATAAGTTGGATTTACACATACAAGAATTTCGCTAATTAAATTCTTGAAATAAGTATTCTCAAAATTCATATAGATTAAAGTTAGTTGATTTATGCCTAGTTAACAAGTATGATTGACATGACTTGAGGCATAATTCATTAACTAGAATTATCATGTATTGATCTATTTTAGTATTTAGATAAAGGATGTAATGTACGATTATTAATTTCCAATGAAATAAAGTATGGTTATGTTTATTTCAATTGCGTTAATAATATATATCCTGTTTTTGCATGTTTATATCCTTGAATAATTTTATTATTCTAAAACTGTCCATTGTTGGTTAATAATATGGGAATATTATTAAGGGAAGACAATTAAGATATTCAATGAATTGGATATTGGACTTATCCCAAACTACATGATGTTACTTATTTAAGTAATCATAATTAGTTATCCCTAGACTTGAGATACTAGATATGTGTCATGAATGTAGTGCATTTTTGTGGAGCAATCTACCGCTATCCGTAACTGGTAGTTATAAGGGTTGTTTTCAGAAGTGTTGCAAAGTTCATGGGTTAGTCTCGTAGTCAAAAATAGAATTTGTTCCTTCAAATTTGTTTTGAAGTTTAATAATATGGGCCACTCGTAAGATTGACAAAATGCTTGCGTGGCTACGCCCAAAGACTATATGGAATACGTTCAGATGTTTTGGTAATTTTGTTCAATCATTGATACACGAGAAACTGAAATTTAATAAAGATTCATTTCTTTATTAATCAGAGTATTAGAAACAAAAGGATAATAATAACGATGAATCGTTAAGGGTTTTCCAGGAAACTCAGCTCGGTTTGAACTAGGGGTATTGGAGTGTTGCAAGACGCCGACCATTATCATTTTACTATTAATAAATAACCAAGTGGGAGCTGTTGGAAATATGGTTATATATTTATACGTAAATGTCTAGAATCGAACTCGAGACCTCGGGATTGCACACATTGCAAATGAGTATTAAGGAAAAATAATAAATGTATTTTTATATTTATTATTAGACACAAGTACTTAACGGACGTTAGTGTTTACCGTTAAATGACTAACGACCGTTAGACGAATATAAGGAAAGAAGTGTTTATATAGAATTAGGAAACAAGGAAAAGTTCTAGAATCCCCTAGGGGATCTAGAACCGGTCGTGGGTTGCCTAAGGGTTACCCAAACCCTAACTTGTTCCCTACTCTTCCTAATTAGTATATAAACAAACCTAGGGTCATTGTTTTTACATCCTTTTGTGCACACAACTATCCCTAACTTTCTTTCTCTCTTTCTTGGCCTCAAACCGATCGTACAAACACCTTAGGGTTTTGTGGGTCGAATTTTGTGAACCAAAATTACTCTTGTGTAGTTTCTTGCAAAACCTTAATACGGTTTAATTTGTGTGTACAAGAACGAGGTAACAACACACTATTGTTGTTATCAAGAGATCGAATAACAAAACGGTAAGGGGTTATTCATAGATCTAATATAATCCCTAATTAGGGTTCATCACTTGTTCTTCCATTGATCAAGAATCGCATACGGTACGTTTTCTATTTATGTTTTAGTTAACTATTATTTGTTATACGTGATCCTACGCTTCCGCATCTATGTGCTACTTAATATTAGTATTTATTTATGATAGTCATAATTGTAAAATTCTAACAACTGGTACACAATATCTATTCATAATTATTTAACCATGTTTCAAATAAGTATTAATTTGTATGACAGTTATGATATAATGAACATGTGGTCTAACATGATAATCTTATATGTCTATTTGCATGCATGACAATGGAACGTAAATATGACAACTATATAGCAGTATGGCGTGTTAGATTATTTTATGTACTATACATGACGGATATGTAAAAGTATGTTATGCAAAAACATGCATATAGGCATATAGTTATAAGTTGCATGTCACATATGATTACAAGTGGTATAACATATAAAATCAAGTATGTATCTGATTGAATGTTAATCATGTCCTTGGTGAATTAGAAGTAAAGCCACGTTGCATTACAGATTTATAGTTATGAAATGGCATATGGTTTTTATATGAAACTTTTGTTGATACAATTGACATGGCAAAATTAATTTGCATTCATTTTGTTGCAAAGTTTGTTGACAACTAAATAAGAGATGCATATAATATATCCTGTTGTCGCAAAGTTTGTTAAGTTATTTGGATATATTTGTCACTGGTTACTCCGTATTAATTATTAACGATGGCATATCATGATGTGAATGTGAATTCATTCAGTTACTAGGTTTCTGATATGTTAACCAAGGAATTGTATAGGTTCTGTTGATATGCATGCATATGGGGCTATAGAAAGACAAATATATGTGTTTAATTTGCATGTTCAAAGAGCAAGTTGCGGGTTTTGCCGGTTATTTCAAATTGGTGGTCATGGATAACCGTTATTGGCGGTTACTTTAATTTCCCGCAAAATACAACAGACTATTCTAAATAATTGTTGTCAAAGAAATAGGATTTGACATGCATGCTTGTTTCATGAATCGAGTTGCATAATTTCTTGATGGTGAAAATGTATATTACATATAACAATTGTCTTGCTGGAGTCATGGTAGCGTTCCCATGTTGTGTTATCAATTAAACTTATGGGAAATGATTTTTATAAATTCTCAAGTGATTTATGGAAAATAAAAGAAAAGTCAATTGAAGGAAAAGACCAGTGTTCTAAAAGGCGCGCCAAGGCGCCGCTAAGGCGTCGCCAAGGCGCGAGGCGTGGCCTCGGCGCCACGAAATGGATCAAGGCGTGAGGTCTAGGCGTCGTGTGAAAAGGCGTGGAATAAGGTGCGAACAAGCGTGTAAAGGCGCTTTTTTGGTAAGGCGTGGCGCCATTTTTAGAATCATTTAGAGGATTTATGGATTTGAGCTTGAATTTCAAGTATTTGGGTTATTTCTTTCTTGGGCCTCATAATTTCAAAACTTAATTCCTACTTGGGCCTCGTATTTGGGTCTGGCTATTTGGGATTTGGGCTTTAGTATTTGAAATTGCTCTTATAAAATGATATAAAATTATAAATACATAAATTTATAAATATTTTGTTGCCGCCTTAAGAAACGCCAAGGCTTAAGGCGTGGTTGTGCCGCGACGCCACGCCTCACGCCTTTTAGAACATTGGAAAAGACCCATTCGTGAACTCATGGCTCGTTTTCAGATGCAAATTCTTTTTGTAGATCATTTTACTTGGAAAGTAATTGGAATATTTGGCAATTTTGGATTGCCTATGACTGCATGACAATAGTTCTTGTGCATAGAACTATGGATGGTGAACAGGGGCGGTACCACAATGGGGGCAGTGTGGGAAACTGCCCCCACAAAGTTCATTTGAGTAATGTCGATTTTCTTGAGATGATAAGTGATTTTGATTTTGCCCTCATAAATGGATAAATAGTATAATGGTAAAAATTTATCCAATAGCTGTATCATACTCAAGTGGTTAAAGACATTTGCAATTTTGTGGAGATATAATGTTCGATTCTTGTGCTACTTTATAGATTTTTGTAAAATTTTGTTATTGAATTTTATTTTTGCTTCAACTACTTATGTTAATATTTATCAGTAAAAGTAAGTATGCGCTAAATGTCGGGCATATCATCACCGATTTTTAGTTTTGGTTTTCACATGCAAACATATACTAAAAAAATTCATTTTCATTCAAAGTAAAATCAGTTTCATTATAGCAACAAAGGTCGAGTTACTGACATGACCCGACCTGGTACGCATTTTTGATTTTTGCCCCCTCTTGAAAGTTTTTTTGGTACCGCCCCTGATGGTGAATTTAATTTTAACTAAATTGGATTTTATCAATATGCATGTTCGGCATAAGAATCATAGTAAGTGACGGTGATTATTTGTTGATAATAACAAATGTGATTTTGACATGAATCCACATGCTGATTTTACTGGAACGATGGGTTACCAAAATCAGTCAAAATATAGTTACTCAAATTATGTTTGACCCAGTTATTTGTCTAATAGATACATGGTACTTGTATATTTAGACGAACTGATAGTGGTCAATGGTTAAGTATGTTGAATACATGGATTATGGTTTAGAATACAACTTGGATCCTGAGTATTATGAGGATAAATTAATCAAGTTGGATAATTGATCAAGGTGTTTTGATGCATACGTATTAGTCATTTAGTATCATGACACTGTGAGTGATTCACATCATGGATTTTGATGGTTCACATGGTTTAGATCGACATGCATGTTGTCTAATGACATGTGTGTGTAATTACTCATATGAGTATACTAAAAAAATGGCTTAAGTTATGTTTATGATATATATTGGGATATTGAAGTTAAGTACTTGGGTACTTGACTAAAACCATGAATTTTGGTTTTGGGGATGCTTCAATATGGAAATGATAAAATGATGATGCAAGTTGTATAGTTCATGATGAAAAAGACCATGGCAGGATTTTCACAATTTGGTGTGAATGTAGTATCTTGGATCAAAGATACAGATAAAACTTATGAACTATAAATGGCATCATGATTGATTACTTTAGCTTCTTGTTCATTAGAAGCGGAATGGTTAAAGGACTTACTTATAAACATTGTATTATGTTTAAAAGTCAATGCTACCATGTTTAATGCTTGTTATAGCAAAAGATATGAATAGCTTACCACTTGACAAAGTGGTTTGCAAGAGACTTAGTGCACAAAGTCGGAATAGGGATGAAATAAAAGTCTGTTTAAATCTTCTAATGGTGAGACACCCAATTCCCTTCTAATACAATGTTAGAAGCTGAATTCAATGCGGAAAGCTCACACTTAGAGATTGGAACACATGATATACTATCCCAAGGAATGTGTTCAGACCTGCAAGATAAAGAGGTTGAAGTTTATCTTCTTAATAGTTCTTTTGAAAAAGTGCAAGCAGGGCATGATTAAAAGGAACTACCTATATGAGCATGAAGTTTAGCCGCTTCAAGAAGCTGGGACTTGGCTTTGACATGCTTATGAAGGATAAGGACATAGGCTAGTAAAACATGTGTCAAGATAGAACTACTATGTATGTAAACTTTTGTGTACATTATCTTCGTGTATTCATAATGAATTCCCAGGGTTCAATCCTTAGCGACACCCTGGTATTCGAATATTCGGAATGTGTAATGTACTAATGTGAAATTCAATCGTCACGACATTTCATCTATGCAAAAGTTTGATTGTTTGAGATCACTTGTTTTAGTTAATCAAGGATTGCACTAAAATGGGGGAGGAATGTTGGATATTTTAGTGTAATTGGATTAAATTGTTAGACCAATTTAGTCATAATAAGACATCATTTAGGCTTGGAGGTGCAGAGTGCACGCCTATTTGAATCTATTATGATCTTAGGGGCGAAGCCCCTAAGGGACGGGGTCCGGGATGGCAGGGTCCAAGTTGTTATGGTAAAAGTTCCTCAGAAAATTAAATTTTCAGAAATTAAGGGACTAATTTTGACAACTTTGAAACCTTTTGGAAAACCTGCATAAAAGATAGTTTTGCCCTAATCCCTGATGCGCATTGATACGTTTTCTTTGGTCATCAATTTTTCTCTGGTTCATCAATCTCAAACACAAGCATACAAAACGTTCTCAATCTCTGAATTGTATCCGATTGAATAATTCGGGGGAACCACCGAATTGATTTGATCTGAAAGTATTCACACGCCTTTCAGAGATTCAAACAATATCCGGTTGTGTTCGTTAATTCCGTTTATCCCCTACAGTATTCACACATCAGGAACTACATTGCAGCACGAGAAGTGTATACTTCCATGTGATTGTAATGTTGGTCTCCTTCAAGTATAAGGGCAATGACTGGTACCTACAGCCATTCAAAAGACCAAAGTCGCATTATATCATATATGATAAAGTAGGTGGTTTAAATAAACCATTAGAGTCATCTATACACACATACCAAATCAAAGTTAAGGTTAAAGAGACTAATTAATCATAAAAAAACAACCTAAAGGACTCATTTGACAATCAATAAGTTCATCCTCATTTGACAGTCAATAAGTTCTCTTACTACAGCACATGTATACAAATTAACTGTAAAATGTAGTTGATGTGGAACAAAAATGGGCAGAACAATCGACAAAATTGACATATTGGATAACCAATAATTAGTATTCAGTTCCATACTAAGTGAACACATTATATTTTAAAAGATAATAGAATGATGCAAATGCTCTGTGCGGAATATGTTCAACATTAATCTACTTTCTCGTAAGCACATCCCATCAGCTCCCGTATTTTTTCCCTTTTGGAACCAGCAAGATCAACCAAATGAAGCTTGGCGCTCAGTATATCATCTCCATCATCATCATGACCTCCTCCACTTGTTACTCCAGCAATCCGTTTTTGCTCACATATGATTTCAGTATGACAAGTTTTAACACTAACCATTATTTCGTGATTTATTTAAGGAGTAAACATGTTGGTTTGACTACTATAACTGAGTTAACATTTAGATTAAAAAATCTGGTGGAATTTAAATTGATAATGATATAAGCTTACAAAAGTCCCATCATGATCGAAACACTCGGGTGCATTTTGCAAAGTCATAAAAAAAAACACGCCAATGAAGGTTAAAGAGATGTTGTATTTATGTCTTTTTACCCATAAATTTCTTCTAATGGGTCAAATTAAGTTGTATTTAGTGGGTGAGTTAAAAAATGCAGAAAAAGGGAATGGTTAAGGTGGTTCAAAAACCACTATTCATATAATTTTGGAAAAGTTTGATACAGTTTTGAAGTTTATTGGATCCACATAATTGGTTTCCTAAAAAGCATGTAAAAGTTACTATACATTTTATTTTATTTTTATTCTTTTTAACTTTAAAGTGTATGTAAAACTTATAAGGCTGAACAAATACCTCTAGCATTCCACCTGCAGGAATTTTTTTCCATGGTTAGAAAATATTAAACTATAAAACGGAATTATGTCATTGAACGCAACTACTAACATACTTCAGAAAGAATTATCTTTTAACCTCCAACAGGTTATTGAAACAATAATGGAGCCAATGGTGGTAAATTTAAACATTCATAAGGGAACGGGTCAAACACATATTGTAATTCGTTGGTAACAGGTCAAAACGGACAATGAAACAACAAAATTTATGAAGTGTTTGTCTAACCTTATTTAAGAAGGTTATTAGCTTAATGTAGTATCTATTTAAAATAAGCTTACCCCAAAATGTCTTAAAAAGAGCTTAAGATCATTTTAATATGTGAAAAATATATTTTTTATAGAGCCACACTGAGATAGATTTCTGCTGAAACAATAAGCATTTTTTAAGGCTTACCCAAACACCCCTTTAACAAAAGACTGAATAGAAATGAGAATGTGTCACCTTTGGTGATGAAATAGTTTCGTAATTCAACGCACACAAAAATAGCATTTTCCTTTGGATTGTTCTTTCAGCCCATCACAGTCATAACGGAACCACTCAATATCATTTAAGTCATTTTTATTCATATATGGTTCATCCTTTTTGTACTTCGATCGGCTTCCACCTTTGCCGCCGACTTTGCGAACTGATAAGATAAAAAAAAAAAAAAAACAATAATAAATTAGAGCACAAATATAGTAGAACATAAATTGGTTACCATAACTCGTATGTTTCCCTTTAAACCAAAAAACAGAAAATTAGTTGTTGTTAACAAATTATACTATAACATGATGTGTTTACTGAAAATGATTGAAATAGGAACCTGTCCTATTTGCTTCATGAAATCCATAATAACCGGACGAGTTCCAGTACCAGTTGACCAAACCACCATTCCTAATATAGTATTTTTAGTTACGCTAGTTGTTCTTTTTCCGAGATGTTTCCTTATCATACACTTTAGTAACCATCGACCCAATTTTCACTTGAATACCATCCCTTTGGGATTTTTCTTTAGCAAACTGGGTTATTCCTTTGTCAAATCTGAAACAGAAACACAAAACTTGATTAAACTATCATTATAAACATTCTTATCTTAAAATTAATCCACAGCATATGAACATCATAATCCATCATTTGGAATACTTTTTCGCTCACACCAAAGGATTGCATTAACGGCGATAAATTGTCACCCACAAACCAGAATCAATGGCACATCTAATATTTATTTAAGTACTACTCCAAATAAGCCATACAAACACATGAATCTGCACATAATCCTAATGAATAAATGGAACACAAAACTCACTGGAAAAAAAATTTGTTATTTTTGTCATTTTTTCCAAATATATACTGGTGCAACTAGCTTTTATACTCAATTTAGGTTTAAGCATTCAAACTTTGAAAGTTTTTAAGATGGAAGAAACAGTTAAAGACTTGGTGGGAGTAAAAACAATATGTTATGCACTCGTGAGCAAAATATTGAAAATATAACTCTTTTTTCACTGTACTTGGATTGAATCCCATGTAAATGTCTTTATTAGCAAATTGTTCTTTATATAACTTTGCATGATATACAAACTTAAAGTTTTAAGATGAAACACTTTGTACAAACTATGCATAGGATACTTGAAAAATGGGGCATATTGATGTCCAATAAATTCTAAAACAATAAATGTGCTTGGCCTCTCCACATGTATGAAATTATGAGATGCCCTCTTATTATTCTTTACTTATCAATAGCAATATTTGATATGATGTTAACTGATCGACTATTGCCGCGATAGAATTATAGAACAAGATTTGGTTTTAGGAGGATGTGATCCGGAGTTCCGGACCAAGTAAAAATCCACACCAATACTTCGAATACACTTTTGTACATACTACACATCCGCGCTCGTAGAAACACTTTTACCATTTACAGACCAAAGGCGATTTGCATACAAACATAGTTACGAGTATTCTTTGTTGCTATATTGTTCAGTGTGATTGTTAATGTTAGATTTGTTGTGCGAAACATCCCAACATTGCCTATGGTTTATGGTCCAGTAATTATTTTTGCATGATCAACTATTTTATATACTCGTAACTTGTTTTGTGACACCGATTGTTACGTTGCTGTTCTTTATTGCTATAAGTCTCTCTTAAGCACACATTCAATCGCGAATGTCACACAACGAGATTTGTTAGTTTTATTTCAATAGCTTGTTACATTGCTGTTAATTCGTTATTGCCATAAGGCTCTCTTAAGCACACAATCAATTGCGAATGTCACACAACGAGATTTGTTAGTTTTATTTCAATAGATTGTCCCACATAGATAGAAGACAAAAGTAATGAAACCTTTATAAGTTGGAGTGTGATTTATTAGTTTAGTCAACCAACATAGTTTGCAACAAATACTATTTGTTGCGAACATTGGTGTATAATTGTTAGTTTTTACTAGTTATAATACCCGCGCATGTTTTTCTAAAATTTTTAATAATGTATTTTTATTTATTGAAAAACAAATAGCTTAATTTTTGTTTTTTGTTTTAATTATGGTTCTTAATTTTTGATTTGTAATTATGTTTGATGTACATGGTAAAAATTCATATATTTATTTAACCATCTGTTATACATATGAAAACAAATGAAAATCGAATTCAGGTATTTTGGAGTATAAGTTAGAGGTATTTTGGGTTCTAAAGATCAAACTTTCAATTCGGATATAGTGGAAGAATAATCTAACAAGATTGGAACCACAATAAACCAAGTTCTATGTAACTTACAATGCTAATAAACCAACCGTAATGTCTCAAGGATATGATTTTAGTTCATGCTCATCAGCTCATGTCTTTGTAATCTGTTATATTTTATAAAATGAGATTACTTCATTTTGCCCCCATGTTTTGCTAAAAAAAACAGTTAGTCTAATAGGACATGTTAGAAAAAACTAATTAAACGCTTTATTTTAATATAGAGGGTGTTTCTTCTTGGAATGTTTATTACTTTGGTAACCCTATTAGAAATTTGATCAGACAATGTTAGTTGTCACTGCATGCAGATGATGCAACTAACCATTATATAATTTTGGAACTTTGTCACATGAAATTGGTCACTAATATAATATACATATATAATTAGATATTTAACCATAAAATTTTTCCATAGGAAACGTGATTGATTTGTTTACAGCTTAATCACCTTTTGAAAACTACCACATTCTAAACATCTTTTTGTTATACCGTGCATATAAAAACATGTTTTGATCATGAACATGAGATGTGTTATATAACTAACTAGTTAAGTCTAATAAATGTAGTCAGATGTTTAGAGAGACCGATCATAAAGCTTGATATGTAAACTAAGAAGTGGCTCAAGAGGAGTGCGAGTGGTGCAGGTAGTGGTATATGGGCTATTTATCCTATTGTCTTTTCAGTTAGTTATTTTTGTGGTATATTCCATATGACTATGCCGATTGTGTTATCGATAACCACGATTATTAGTTATGCACTTTCGGCATTTCGGTCTCCTGGTACACCCCCACTCATACCATGGGGTAGCTACCTAACGGTGGGAAAAGGCGGTCTTGAAGGCTATACATTTTGTAAATTGTTCAAAGCCAAAGTCACCTAATAGTCATTGTCGTTCATGTGGGATTTGTATATCGGAGGATATGGATCTCCCTTTGTAAGCCTTCATCTTCTTCTTCTTCACCTTTTTGTGTGCATTTATATAGATGCGTATATGTGCACAGACATGTAGGCAGTGAATACATATATATGTACAAATATAGATATCATACCTTGCAGGTATGAGTATGCATAAAATGGCCTGTAAATGGGTGAAGTCTTGTTCTAAATGTGATTAACCTTCTATGATCCATCGGTAAAAATTTTTGATCAGTTTCCCCAATAAGCTATGACTGGCGCATATCGTGATCCATCTATTTAGAAGGTGTTTGGGGTTTCTTATTTAAGTGCCTATCAGCTTACTTTTAAGCAGATAAGAACTTAAGCTAAGAAATCTTAACACCCCCTTTGATTAGTTGACTTATGGGTCACGGCCTCACGGGTCACATCATGATCCATTAAGTAAAGGGGGAAATCATGTTTAATTTGATAAACAAGATCATGGGTCTGACTCGATCATACTAACCCATCGACACAGCATTTATAATGATACATTTGGTCACCCACCAGCCAAATACTAAACACTGCTCTTTATATGTTTAATTGCAGATTGGAAATTGTGTTGGTTCTGCAAATCATCGTGTATTCATCCTGTTTCTCATCTTAGCAGTAATAAGTAATCTTTACGTTTCACTCGTATCTTCATTCACAGCGTTTTGCATCTGGCCACCACTTAGACATAGGTGTGTCCATGGTACTGGAACCGTCCCGAAAGAACCGAGAACCGAAAATATGGAAAAAGTGGAACCAAGAACCGTCCCAAGTTCTTCGGTACGGTTCCGGTACGGTACTCAGTTCCGGTACGGGAATTTCGGTACTTTCCCACAAGAACCGAAGTGTTTAAATAATTTATTTTTTCATCGTTGATCATTCATAAAGACATGCTAATAATGCTATAAAAATACAAATACACACAAAAATACAAATACTCGTTTACTTCATATTCGAGATAAACTTACGATAGTGATTTCGAGATAAACTTACTTTCATGTTGATGAATGATGATGATGATGATGATGATCTTTGAATTGATTAAAAGTTAGGGTTTTATTTTTATTATGTGTTTTTAAGTTTTAGATTTTTTATGTTACAGCTTAATAATGATTAGGGTTTTTTATTTATTTACTAGTTATAATACCCGCGCATGTGCGGGGTTTTTTCTAAAATTTTTAATAATGTATTTTTATTTATTGAAAAACAAATAGCTTAATTTTTGTTTTTTGTTTTAATTATGGTTCTTAATTTTTGATTTGTAATTATGTTTGATGTACATGGTAAAAATTCATATACAGTAGCAGGTATATCAACTACTTTTAAGTACAGTGACAATAAATATAAAGTGGACTGCCTGGTGGAGGACGTATTTAAGTGCAACTCTATAAAAGCGGCCCACTCTTATACTAGTTACTAGTTATAATACGCGAGGTTTTTTCTAAAATTTTAATAATGTATTTTTATTTATTGAAAAACAAATAGCTTAATTTTTGTTTTTTGTTTTAATTATGGTTCTTAATTTTTGATTTGTAATTATGTTTGATGTACATGGTAAAAATTCATATATGAAACTTTCATAGACATTGTCATCTTTATGTACAAAGTTTAGCTATCGCATGTAGTGTTTGTGTATCAGTAATAATAATTATAGCCTCAATGTTGTTTGTTTCGGTTTATATATTGACCATATTTTTAATTCAGGATTTTACGTTATTCAGTTAAAGAATGTTGCATACATTGTGTATTTTTTTAGTGATAACAATAAATTACGTTAATCACGATATGAAATTAAGTAGCTCTTATGTAGCATGACAAAATCACCGAACTTATAGTCACGTATTCAAGCATACTTAAGGGGATAAAGAAACAAACATCAAAACCACAACTCACAAAGTCACAATAGTTTATCACAGATAGTCAATACAGTAAGCAATTAACACATGACTTGATACCTTTGTTCCTAAAGCTTCTTCCATTTTGCAAGTGATTCACAAGGTTTTGCGCAGCCACACAGCCAGGAAATGAGGATGGGTTCTCATTTCTTTGGTTACGTAGAAAGTGCACATACAAATGCATTAAAAGTCATGCTTTAAACAGTAATTATAGTAAAATTAGTAATATGAATATTTCCATAAGGAATCTATAGTTGCAGGTTGATCCTTTCAAACAACTTAAAAATATTAGAGTAAACACGATCTCCTCCAATGTCTGTACTCCCGTTAGATCCAGCTGCCACTCGTATAATGTCTTCAATTAAAGCAAAATTACCCATAATATCCACATGTGCACCCTTTTGTACCCCTTCCTTCTAGTAGCGTTGCTGATGGTGCATGATTGTACTCTTGCATATTGTTTAGTACACCCAAAGGATCAAACCTAAAGTTTTTCCTCAGAAATTTTGCACACATGAACCTTGCACCGAGTGTTGGGACTGTATCATCCCCATCAATAGAAGATAACCCTTTTCATCTTTGCTCGGCTCCACCATTGCAGAGGTATCAATCTGGAAAGGAATGTAGCAGCATTAAGCAAGAATATGTTTGTAAATGTATGCTCATTATGTCACCAATCCAACTCCATACATCAAAAATATCTCGATATTAGGGTCCTTTGGTAATATGCAAAATTACTAATCATATAATTATTAGTGAACATAAGGTGTAATATAGGAAATCAAAAGAATACGTCATCTTCACCTTGTTTCTAAGGGATTGGCCAACATCTATAACGCTCATTTTTTATCATCTAAGTTGTTAAATGACATATGGATAAATGAACACTATCACGCTTCATCATCCTTGGAGACACAAATTGCAAAAGGTCTAAATAAGATTCAACTATACAAATTGCAAAAGGTCTAAATTAGATTCGATTGTGTAAACTTTATAATTAACAACATCATTGACACCCTCACTTCCGATATCATAATATTCATTCCATGCATCCCGACATGTTGTGTTTGCAAAGATAAAACATTTAACAGTATCCTACAATTTTATATACAACCTCAAACAATGGTATTTACATTGTCCATCTTTCCAATACAAAGAATCTTATAATCATAGTCTACAATAAGCATGTTAACAGTATTGAATGACAATGTAAACAAAATTTTTGAACCAATATCAACATCATCAGTTAGTAGCATAACATAATGTCATAATGTACAAAAGTGCCTAAAACAATGGCTTAAATCATGTAATGAGAATAATTTAAAAAAAAATAGTCCATAAATTACAAACCTGTATAGGTGATCTAATAGCCTTCTTCAACAGCAAGTTCACCCTTCCTTTCTTTAGTAGACAAAATAGCCACAACCTTAAATATCTTTCGTTATAGTAATCTGCAGTAAAGAGTCGTGCGTACAACGGGTCCATTACAACATAATAAGAACGACATTCCCGAAATTCTTACTCGGTTACTCCACCTAATCACACAATGATGTTTAGCACGAATAAATTTTTAGGGGATCTTTGAGACCATCGTCAAAACTGTTACGCAAGTAGTATGTTTTATGTAACTTGTTTAATTTATTGAACCTCTTTATGACAATCTTTCATTCAAGAAAAACTTCTTATTGTTGTTCGGATGTGTCTTGAATTTGATATCTAAACATACTGAATGCGTTTTTTTGAATGTAACTGTTAAAAGACCATAACAATAATCTATACAGCTATACATTTTAAGCATTAGGCTTACAATTATAAAATGTGTGAACCCTTCCGTTTTGAATTTAGATAGATTAGCTTGCAGAAATGTCTAGAACTACCATAAAACCATTCCGTAGCAATAAGAATTTCCAGGATATACATGTAGATATAGAAAGGCATGTTAATACAGTGGTTAGTACTTTTAACATGTTTAAAGAAATCATAAACATGGGAACTACATTACACTTCCATTTCATTATTTGGAGAGACAAAGTGATTCCAAAAACGGGTTTACCTTTGTTATTTTCCAGCCTTCATACCCATAGCTTTGATTGGAGCAGTGACGGGCTTTAGACAGATAGACGACCATACGACCTGACAAGAACCAAATAAAAAATATTGAATGAATAGTTCAAAATTATCATACAATATCTATAAAGATTAGAATTATGTATCACCTTAGTCTAGCAATGTTAAGGTTTATATGAAAATCAGGTTGAATTAACCAGCCAACATTTTTTGGTAAACTTTTTATGCTAATAACTCATTTAATATATATCGCTACAAAAATATTCGTACTTAAATAATGGTTCAATATTTTGTATAAAACTATTGAGGATGTTATAAGCATTTCTAGCATGTTAAGCAAGTTTTCCGTGTTTTACCCATTTAACCTTCTTCGTTACATACGATTTGTTAGGAAGTCTTCCTCCCAAATAAAAGTAGGCCTCCTCAGCGTGACCATGGAAACAACATCTTGTAAAAACTACCCATGGTAGTATGAGATACTGAATTTATTTTCTTTGGAATCAATGCTATGAATGCAACATTAGTTTCTCTTTTGGAACATTCCTGCATTGTAAAATTCCTAGATAAACTGCGCTCACGTCCCATAAATCGTTAAAGAAACTTACCGCATAAGAGCCTTCTCGCCGCAACAATCCCACACAGCCTCTCTAACTTCTTCTCGTAGAAACGGCATCTCCACTGTTTTTCGCATTTTTTTATAATTGCTTGAAGTTCCCTCGCGAGTGTACAAATTGCATTGACTAATATTTTTTGTAAATGTTATAAAATTGAACCTTTTTACTTGATAGAGAAAGAGTCCACTTTGGAGTTTACTCCAATCCGAAACTTCTTTCATTCGTTCTACCAGTTGAACCCATTGAGCCCATTGAATGTAACAATGAATGGCCACCATTTTCTAGCTTGTCTCTCTACAAAAGTGACACAAACATGTATTAGAAATTAACGGGACGGGGCAAAGCAAAATGTAACTAATGGATGGAGTAGAATAGTAGTAACCTTATTGCTTTTACCAATCTCATTATCTTTTAAGTAATACTGCTTGGTATGTAACAATAAGTTTATGACCACATATTCGCTTTTTATCTTTTTACTTATTACTTGGGGTTCGGTGCAAAGTAGCTATATGTTTATGACCACGGTCGAAACCGATTGACCATTTTGCTATTTTTTACATGATTGTTACACTATGTCTTACCGAGTTGAAGTTATAGACCGCTATTGCTGGATCGCGTGTCTTACAATGACCTGCGCAAAGTATATCAGTGGAATGTGAGCTGAGCTACTGGTAAATTGGATTTACAAATGGTTTACCTGTTATATTAAATAATGATTGGCAGGTCCATATGGTTTAGCATTTGTTCAATTGTGTCAAGTGTTAGAAAAATAGGGAAAAATAGATAATACAATCATAACCCGTAGTACTTTATTACTATTTTCCAGATGAATACACTAAAGAGGGATTTACCTAGCACATAATAATATATGTTAATAGATGAACATTATATATTGCTTGTGTTCAAAATAGTTAACCATGTGTTTGTGGCTATGAACATAAAGGTTGAAATAAAGATGACTGCTATGTACATATCTATGTTGCACGGAAACGCCGTCAGGGTGCCGTCTCCCGTACCGGAAACGTTTCAGCCGCCTGGAAACGCGCCGGAAACGTTCCCGGAAAAAAGGAAACGTTTCATGTTGACCGAAAACGCGAGGTGTTGAGCCGGAAACGTTTCTAGGCCTTTTAAACACGTTTCTGGGCCACGTGTGGTTCACATTAAAAAGGGAAAACTTGTTGTAATGGTGAAGAAAATGAATGACTACACGGGGAAGATGAAGATAGTCGCTTAATGATGAAAGAGAAACTCCAATTAACTTTTGTGTTTGGGGTTATGTGATGATAGTCACGTGTGGTCCACAATAAAAAGGGAGCTTTTTTAATCTTTTTTATTTCAACTTAGTAACTATTGTGCATGCTCATAGGTTTTTTTTGCAATATCAGTAGAGTTTTCACTTTTGTATTTTCACTCGATGCTCGTACTTTAAAAATGAGATAACAATTTAATGTTAGATGTTTGATGTTTATTTATTTTATTAATAAAATTATATAAAATACACATACGTTTCTGGCCGTACCCGTTTCTTGAATTTTGGACATTGGCGTTTCTAAGTACCCGTTTCCGTCCCCGTCCCCGTTTCCGTATCCGTCCCCGTGCAATATGTACTACATATTTGCTGAGTTTAGGAGTGTTTGGGACTGTTATATGACTGCTGAATTTAGGGGTGTTTGGGACTGTTTTCACTACAGAATTTATGGGTGTTGAGGCTGTTCTTCACTGCTGAATTTAGTAGTGTTTGGGACTGTTTCGATTNACGTATATCAGTGGAATGTGAGCTGAGCTACTGGTAAATTGGATTTACAAATGGTTTACCTGTTATATTAAATAATGATTGGCAGGTCCATATGGTTTAGCATTTGTTCAATTGTGTCAAGTGTTAGAAAAATAGGGAAAAATAGATAATACAATCATAACCCGTAGTACTTTCTTACTATTTTCCAGATGAATACACTAAAGAGGGATTTACCTAGCACATAATAATATATGTTAATAGATGAACATTATATATTGCTTGTGTTCAAAATAGTTAACCATGTATTTGTGGCTATGAACATAAAGGTTGAAATAAAGATGACTGCTATGTACATATTTGGTGAGTTTAGGAGTGTTTGGGACTGTTTTATGACTGCTGAATTTAGGGGTGTTTGGGACTGTTTTCACTGCAGAATTTATGGGTGTTGAGGCTGTTCTTCACTGCTGAATTTAGTAGTGTTTGGGACTGTTTCGATTGCTGAAATTATGGGTGTTTGGGACTATTTTCGCCGCTGAATTTAGGGGTGTTTGGGATTGTTTTTGTTTGAGAATCATTTAGTTAATAGAGGGCGTTTTGGACTGTTTTCTACTAATGTATTGGTGTTTGGGATTTTTTTTATTTGCTGAATTTAAGGGTTTAGGGGTGTTTGGGACTGCTATTTGTTGCTGGAACAAATATTTCCTATTTTCGAGCCATGGACATAAATTGCGTGCACAACATTGAATTTCTACACATTGCAGTAACCCCCCACCCCCCACCCCCCAAAACCCACATTGTCCCGGCTGCATTCCCATGGTAAGCATTCCTCAACGATATAATGTATTGACACCCAGTGTACAATCGTGCAATCATCATTGCTAACTCTTTACTAAGGCCTAAAACCTCTTTAGTATAAGGGCATTATCTAATAGTAATAAAAAAAAATAAAAATAAAATAAAATAAAATAGAATAAAAAAGATCTCTTGCTTTCAACACCTGAGATTTCCATGCATACCCAAATCAAATTTTTTTTATATATGGTATTAATGACCGTGTATTATCATTTGAATTAACATAACAACGTGAAAAGTGGCATTAAGCATTTTTTTTCCCAACACATATGAAAACACTACTAAAATTATCCTAATTTGAGTTACTGAAATTACCTCTTTGTAGCCATCAGTTCTCATACCAAAATAACTGTCTCCATTGCCATGCCCTCGATCATGCCCGGCCATATTCGTGCTGCATTCCATAAATAAGAAATATAAAAGAAAGTACCTTTAAAAAAATTACCTATTCATGAATGTATGAGGAGCGGGCTAAAATGATCAAATGGGTTGAAAAATACCTAGACAGCTTCATCTACTCATACCATGGATTATTCTCCATGCAGTTATTAGCAATGTTCTGAATTTGGCTTTTTGTCGTGTTTAATAGAGATGGTGTACTCCCAATACAACTATGTTATCGACGTATAACTACTGACCAAACCTATATACACTCTCAGAATGATCAATTTAGTCTTATTTATCATAAGGAAATCAAAATTTATGACTTTGTATCAAACTCATGTTTTTATGAAAAATATCACTTTTTACCCATTCAACCCGTTCTGACCCACAAGTAGATAAATTTATGTTCTATCATATTGGACTCAAAACTATTTTTCATAGCTTTCCAAGTTTAATTTGAACATTGAAATATGAATGTGTAATACCTTGTTATGCCTTCTAATTTGTTTAGTAGCTTAGGGTTAATTGCCACCACTACTATCACAATATGTTGGTGGCTCCTCCATTAGCCTGTCTATTGTGTCCATTTTTTCTATTGTTCTTGCTATTGGGAATCTGTCTGATGACCCTGCATACAAAACAATTAAATCTTTATTGAGTTTTTGAGACTGCATTTAAGAGGGATGCAAGCTTATAACCCTCACATATATTAAAGAAAAAGGTGAGAAAATTCTATCTAAAAATTGATGATTAGTAAGTTATCAATTGATTGACACCCTTGCACACACAAAAATGTAATCTTATTGGTTTCTTAATCTTATATCATAGAATTATGCATACCCATGCCAGATTTTTCATAAAGAAGCTAACAGAAACTGATCAACTAAGCCTAATAGAAACTTACTTGCCATGAGTCTTTTTATCATCAAAGTGGAAAACTTTTATAAAAACAACAATTTGGATTAATAGTTAAACACACTATTAATCTATATGGAAACATGAATATTTTCCTATTTCGATCTTAATAAAAAATTTGTATATACATGAAATATTAGTACCCTTCATATAGTCCATCACTTCCAATACTTATGCATTTGCGGGTGTTTTTAATACTCGGACAGTGTTAACCTCTACTCCGAGTAGCAAACGACAAATATAACAAATTTAAATTAGGTAATGTTCACTTCCATTAATACTAATCTCGCCTGACTGAAAGACCCTCTAATCATTGCTTTTAACCAAACCAAACCCTTTTACCACATACCATACCTTTTATATTGGATTACTTGCAGTAGCCCTTTCAAGAATATCATACAAAACCAAGCCTTTTGGAAGATTATTTACTACTCTATAACTGCAAAAAGTCAAAAGAAAATAAAAGCGGAAGTTCAAATGAGCCCGAATTATTATAATTTAATTTTGAAGCATATATACTAATTAAAATCCAATTGTTTTTATGAATTCAAAGGCGCGCACAAAAAAAAATTATTACATAATCAATAACTTGAATATTAGCATACCTTTGATTCGTGAACAAAAAACATACCTTAAATTAATAGATTGAATGATGTTGATTTAGGGTTAAAAATCACACCCCATTGAGGAATAGTTGAAGGAATGGAATCACTCCAAAAACACCCAAGTCAAAACATACTCTGTTCAATCTATCTTCAAATCTTCGATCAAGCTACCTTATAGCTTTGATTTCTTAGGGTTGGATCGCTGGGTAAAAGAGAAGAAGGAGAAGGAGGGATTGTTTTATGTGAATCAGATATAGACAAAGTCGTGGTTTCTTGATTTTAGTTTTCTACCCTGAACTTTTAAACTTAACTCCGCCTTTTCATCAATATGAACAAATGACATAGAGACCCATATGTATTTTTATCTTTTTTGTATATATACGTATAAAAACGTTTTTAAAATTTTTTTTAGGCAAATAAGGAAATAATTAAGCTTAATTGTTTTTCAAAACCTAAAAAGAAAATTCAATTTAAAAAAATTATTACCAAATAAGGTATGATTTGATTTAAAAAGTCCCCACTAGGGGTTTTGTTTTATTAGGAAAAAGATATCTGCTAGTATATCTCTATATTTGAAACTTTAATTTCTCAACCAAACAAACATATTTGGAATGAAAGCATTTCTTTATTTCGATTAAGGTATGCCAAACTCACCCATAAGCAAATACATGTAATAGTAATCAAACCATGCTAAAAAGTATTGTAGTAAACAAAATTATACTTTTAGGCTTTTAGCTGTGTTAAGACCTAAATATTCTCAAGTTTTGAAAGTGGAAAAAAATAACAAGTCATAAATAAATTAAACGTGTTATGTAGTTTCAAGTTAGACTTTAGAGTTAAATGTTTCAACATGATCAATAATTGTGTTGTGTTCTAATCAAAGTTATACTCATTAATTATCCACTAAACAATATGTACCCGACTCGACTACCACCCTAATTAACTTTCATTATTGCCCAACAAACGTGTAGATGACAAAGAAATAAAATTTCACACTAACCCTTCAAATAACCTATGACAAAGAAATAAAACTTCACACTACCCATCCAAATAACCTATTTGAGTGTACCTGGCAATAAGCTTATTGGAGCTTATAAATAAGTTATCTTATTAAATAAAACCGTGTTTGTCATAAAAGCGTGTGAAAGCAATTATAAGCTATAAGCTTTTATAAGCTCAAGCTAACTAAAATGAACTCATAAAAAAGAATACAACTTATAGATAGTCAAATTATTTAAGTAAGTTTAAAATTATAATGGATGAAAAACAAAATCTAAATATATAAAAAAATTAATTTAATGTATTTTTATGTCATTTTGTAGAACTTACCAGGGTCACGCCTATGCACATGTTTTGTTACCATTACTTCAGAAACACCTACCGGCATGAGACCCCGTTTTGGAAAGACCGGTTAAGCTTAAAGTAGTTAGGATTAACTTTCATTTTGACCTGGTTGATAGCTCCTGATTATTGTTCACAGAAATTCTGAGCTTCATGATTTCTTTTTGTGACGTTTATCATCGTTGTATGCCAGATAACTGACTCATTTTGAATCTATAAGAATTCTGTCACATGTTGGGGATTAATGGATTTGCGACATGGATAGTTATTATCCTCGAACTGGAGGAGAGGACACAAAGATTTTATTAACAGATCGGATCAAATGAACACTAAAAGCTGAAGGGATCAGATGGATAACAATGATAATAATCACTTGCAAACTCGGTAACCACCCTATTTCTTAAAATTCATGTAATAAGTTATTTGCAGTCTACTATCAGTAATCGTCTATACATACGTGTGTAAATTAACAATCAATCTCAGCATGCTTGAGCTCAACCGAGCATGCTTGTGCTCGGCTTCGAGATGATTCGAGCTGGACTAAAACACATATAAAAGAAGACTACAACACCAGCTTTACCACAGTTGAAACCAAATTTTCTTTTTTTAAATCTATCAGAAAAAGACTTGGAACTACTCAGAATCATAACAAATCTACATAGACAGCAGCATCACAAAGTGTTAGTTGGACAGCTGAACCAATGATTAATGTATATAGTATATATGCTATTAAATCGATACCCTGGGCCATATAACTAAAAATGTGTTTGGTAATTTAAGTATTTGAACTATTTAATCAATTGCCAAAATCAACAAAACGCTGAATGGGGATGACATTGTTTGGACTTGGGAGTCTAAACGTTACCTGCTCAGTCCTGGTGAATAAGCAAGTCACAAACAAGCACTTCTATATAGCTGAGCAATATGCAGCGAAAGACACCAGTCAAGCGGGACCAAGTAAAACGAGCAAGGTATAGTAGCAGCACAAAAGAAGACCTTATAGAAAACAATAAAGCAAACACTCATTAATGTAGCAAAAGCACCATAGTTATCGAGTCATCACATCATTACCAATATTCAATGCATGAGTACATACTAAAAGATATCGAGTCATCACATCATTAACAAAAGGTTCACTGCAACATGTTTCCGTTTCTCAGTTTTCATTAGTTATTTAAGCTGATTCCACCAAAACACTAAAACCAAATCTTTGGGTTCACGGGATCAAGGTTTCTATGCCGATTTAAACCTTTTGGAGACTAGTACTCTGAGTATGCGTACTTCCTTCCATCCACACTGATGGATTCTCGTACCCTGCTTCTTGAACTACTGTTTGCATATTAACAATACATGGAAAGATGGCGAATATGTCTTACAGTAGTACATTAAACTAGCTGATCTAAAAAAGAAAAATATAACTGTACCTTGTTCCTTTATGAAAGTGATTATTGGTATTGGTCCATCACGATGTGTTGCCGTCAACAATGAAGTCAAGTCATTGACTTAAAACATTGTTTCCCAGGCTCTTTTCACTTGAGTCCACCAGAGATTGCAAAGTCATGGATCGATGTTATCTGGATAATGGGTCTTATGTTATCAAATGGGATTGGAGAAGGCCCATAAGGGACGGTACAGAAAGAGTTCAATTAGACGGGCTTAATCACCTCCTTATGAATTTTGTTCCCTCGTCTTCACAGGATTGTTGGGAGTTCAGCTTGAATGATTCAAGATGCTACACGGTTTCTTCAATGCGAAAACACATTGAATCTTTCACTTTGAGCACGGATGAAGAAAAGATAAGATGGAACAAACTTATTCCAATAAAACTGAACATCCTAACGTGGAGAATTAGCCTGGATCGTATCCCTACTCGGTCGAACCTTGACTCAAGAGGGATTGATCTTGACTCGACACGGTGTCCGGTTTGCAACGATGATATTGAAACCTCACAACATCTCCTTATCGACTGTGCAATAGCTAAATCTTCTTGGATTTTGGTTTCCAAATGGTGGGGCTTTCATGATTATCCCAAAGATCTTCCGTCCTTAATTAAGTGGGCTGATAACACAAATTTGCCCACTAAATCTGCTCGGATCTTTGATGCGGTAGTTCAAACAACTTTGTGGGCAATTTGGAATCTCCGGAATAAGATATGTTTCGATGCTAAACCCCCGAGGAAAGACTTGGTTGGCGACGATATAAAACTCCTCTCTCACTTATGGATTTCTCATAGGAGTAGGAATTGTAAACCATGTTGGTTAAACTGGACTAATGATCCAGTTACTGCTTGTTCATAGTTGTAATCCCTTGTAGCTTCTTTTGTTTCTAGCTCCTGGCTAGTTTTAATAAAATCGCCGTTCAAAAAAAAAAGTCATTGAAGTGCTTTTTGGCATTGGAAGAGGAAGACATCACAATCTGAATGTTAGTTTGGCCTTGATCTTCTTGTAGAAGTAACTTCTCATATGTAAACTGAGAAAGATATAACAAGATTATTTAATACAAATAGCGTCTTTAGTAAATCAAAACCGAGAAAGAATTTAAATCATGTTCTGTGCGGTACTATATAGTACATATAAAACTTACGTTGACAATATGGCTCCATTCTTCAAAATGAAGAGGAAAGTCTTCACAATCATGTTCTAAAGTTAGAGATCCTAAAGTTAGAGATCGAGGTCTGCAACACCAGAGTACCGAATCCACAACAGCTAAATGAGCTGATAAATCTTTTATGGTCTCTGGTTCTAGATCAACGTGGTCGAGTTCAAAAGGCGTTGACTGAATCTTCCTCAATTCCTCGACTTCAAAGGGTAACTAGAAAAAGACAATTTATAAGTACAAAGTTTGGTGAAGATTATTTTATATCATTCCTCAAGAGCAAGTACAAACATATAAATGACTGGAAAAAAATTATTCTGGGTAAATACAATACCGCTCTAATACATAACTTCAACTCTTTGAATCGAACTTTCTTGTCCAAAAATCGCCTCAACTTCTTAAACCAAAGAGCGTCAACAAAATTGGGTGGCACTTCATACGTGATTTTGATGAGACTGAATCCCTATTCATGGCAAAGGGAGGATTTGAACTGAATGTGTATTCAAATGAAAGCAAATTAGGGGTATCGATATCAAGATCTTCGAAATCACAATCCATGTAGAACAAATGTTCTCAAGGAATGACTTGACAACTTCACACTCTTGTATCTATCATAAAGATCCAAAAACAGAGTTTCAAGGTAGGGGAAGTTAGATGAAAAGTCAGCCAACCCTTTCCATGTTGGAGAGGGATACCCAAGGCCACAATAGAACACAGTTGTTAGTTTTTTGCATGAAGCCACATTAAAACATGGGGCGCTTCCCAACATATGCGTTACTTGAAGAAAGCATAGATTGGGAGCTTCAATATCTATTCTGTCAATGACACCCGCGAAAAACTTAAGTTGCTGAAGATTTTGAAGTCCATAAACACATAATCTTGATATATCACCTTCACGAATTTTAAGAGTGAGTTCCTCAAGAAGAGGGCAACTAGTGGTCAGATGCGTAATCATCTTCTCGTCTATAGGGACATATTTAAGTTTCAACAGCTTCAAAGACTTGAACTTGATGGTATCAACCATCATAGATGAAGGTAACTCACAACCATGTATTGTCAAAGATGTTAATGAAGAGGCAGATACGAGTTTGTTAGACACACGGTACATTGGCAAATATGAAAACTTTATATCAATGACCAACACCTGCACGCCTTTGTCAAGAATTAATTCAACGCATTTGTGAACAATATCTACTTGTGTAGCATCCGTAAGCTTTGTAATAAGTTTGAACGTGTGTGCACTCACATTTTGGTGGCAAAACCTGGAGGTGGTATACTCAACATACTTGTAAAACTTGTCTAAGAGATGTCCATTTGCGAGTGCGTCAAAAGAAATGAATCCCTCAAATTTACGGATATCGAAATCCAAAATGGGAAAAGAAGCCGTAATCCCAAACCAGAATTTAGACAATACACTCATTCGAACACGCTCTTTAGGAGCCTGCAAAAATGACATGATGTGATGATTGATAAATTCCGGAAGCTGCGACATTCGATCAACCTCCATCTCCCTCATTATATATGTTATATAATTAAACACCCTAACTGCAAACTCAAGTTTCTATCTACCTATTACCTACAAAAAAATAAAAATAAAAATAAAAAATAACTTGTAAGAAATACAAACATAAATCAATTTCAGGTATTTNAAAATGACATGATGTGATGATTGATAAATTCCGGAAGCTGCGACATTCGATCAACCTCCATCTCCCTCATTATATATGTTATATAATTAAACACCCTAACTGCAAACTCAAGTTTCTATCTACCTATTACCTACAAAAAAATAAAAATAAAAATAAAAAATAACTTGTAAGAAATACAAACATAAATCAATTTCAGGTATTTGGGGGTGTTGGCTTGTTGCTTATTTTGAATCTTTTTGGCTTATATAATAAGTTTGTTATGTTATACTCGGTAATAAAGCTAATATAAGCCTAAAAGTTTGAAAATAAGCCACAAAAAGTGAGCTTATGAAATACAAACCCAAATCCAAATTATATAAGCCGAAACAAACACCCTCTTGATCAACATTTTCAGTAAAAAAACATAAACTATATAACAAATCACTACCAAAAGATCACATTTTTATTAAGATTCAAACATTTGCCAAACGCCCATAAAAAAATACGAAAAGGTTTAACCTTTCATAGTTTACATGAAAGCCTTTTATGTCTAGGTTAGCTTGATTTGCATCTACAAATGAAAGGTTAAAGATAAGCATTGATCATTGTGATTTTTAATACTCGTTTGACAGAAAGCAAATAGCTTTATTTATTTTTTAGGAACGCTCATTTTTCAACGTTACATGAAGTAGCATTTATGAGCGTTGAGCATTTAAAAGTTGTTTTACACATTATTATTACACCTACAACTACGTTACCAAACGTTCTCACAGCTACAACTATTTTTTACGAAACACACCCATTATCGTCACTGTTAAACTTGGTATACCTACTTTTGTTGTTCATCAATGGCGTATCTATAGAGTTAAAAAATAAATAAATAAACAAATAAATAAATAAATAATGGCTCTCATGTAAACTATGTAGGTATCTTTTTACTTTTTAACTTGGCAAGGACCAAAACGTGTCGTCCCTCATGGGACACCAAGTATCCCAAGTTGTCCAAAATTTGGCGGCTTTGTCCAAAAAATCGCCACTTGGCGTCCCCCTGTTAAGTGTTTTTTTTGGTGCAAAGGTGAAAGTATTATATTAATCTCCAAAAAGATTTACATCATAAGTAAGAAACAAGATTTGGACACTTCCCAAATCTATATACAGAACTGACATATATTCTAAACAAACACAACCTTAACAATGCTATCTAAAATCAGACATTTCTTCATCTCAGACTACACTTTCCTTTTCATTCTCAGCCATACTCTATATCTAAATTCACCTTTAATAGCACCTACCATCTAGCTACATTTCCACTACTCCAATCTACCAAGCCACTCAACCTGCCAACACAGTAGCAAGGTAGAAATTGGAGTGTGGCATCACTAGGAACCCATAACCCATCCATGGGGGGCCTGCCAAACAGTCTACATTTCCCTCTCAATGGAAGGCTTCAACTGTTTGGGAACACTCTCCCTCCATGATGACCAACCATTACCTCCTGTGCCTATGTATTGAGTGGACCAAGCAGGTTCATCTTTTACTCCTCGCTATTCCACTCATCATACATAGGCCTATAAAGCCATTTACCCTTCACAAAAGGAGGCCCTACTTTATGGTACATCCTTACTGTGATAGACCTCCTATATAGCCAAGCATAGCTTCCTAATTTCCTCCCAAGGCCAAATTAGGAACAACTATGAGACTAATATAGGTACAGTTACACAAGATAGGAATCCAAGATACAAGGTACCTCACAATTGATGGCTTGCAAAAGATAACAATAGCAAAATAAATCTTTGCTTCTGTTAATCATGCATCCAAACACCCCTTAAAGGAACCATGAGCATTATACTGCCTGAAATAAACCATATATCCAAACACTCCTTTATCACTATACTGGTTTTCAGTAGAAAGTCCCATTCTTTTTTACTAACTTTGTTATTGCTTCTATCTTTTCATATCTACCTTCCATTGATCAGCAACCTTTTTAACAGCTTGAGACTCTTTGACAATTAACCCCATTAACTTAATTCTTACTGTTTCATTAATCTCACTCAGGCATGTTTGTTGATCCTTATGATTCATCCTGTTTTGTTTATANTATTTTAGTTTTGTTGCTTGTGATTATCATGTAATTTTGTTGAATTTTTATTTCTATGTTTAACTGCTTTTTCTAGTGCTTATTTTACCTTGTTTTTGCCCTGTGTCATGAGTTGTCTGTCAAGTTCATGAGCTTGCCAAAGTCTCATGACTTGACCACACTCTATGCACTTGGCTTCTTTGTGATGTTTTAGTACCATATTTGATATGTGCCTGCTTATTTTTATGTTTATAGCTTATTAGATAGCTTTTCACCACCCACCATTTTTGTGCACCTTCCTCCCTTCACTGAAGCAAACAGTGAAGGTGAGATGATTTCATAAGCTTATAACAGCCTCCTCACTGAGCTTATTGATTTGGTTTTTGGATTTTCACAAAGTCCAACTACCAATTTCAATAGCTCAGTGCTTGTTGAGCATTATGAGTTTCTTAGATAAGTTGTGTGAACCTTGATAGTTTGCCCACTCACAACATACCCCTGAGCAATCAGGGGTATTACACCATTTCCACAAGCTCACACCTAGCTCATTAGTGATCACTAGCCTGTGTGGCTTAGCTTTTTAGGAAGCTTAGCAACCCAGCTTATTGGTTCTGCTCATCACTTACACCTTGTAGCTTATTTCCATGGGCTGCAAGCAGCTTCAACTTATCACACCTAGAAAAGATATGCTGAGTCCTCAGTATACCTTTCCCTCACTAGCTTATTTCATAAGCTCACAAAAAGCTTACCTGTTGGATCTAGCTTATATGATTTGCTTCTTTTGGAAGCTTATCAGCTAGGCTTTAAGATCCAGTGCTTAATTTTTAGTTTGCAGCTTATTTACTAGGGCTGCAACTTGCTTTTTGTGTGTCCCATTTTCTGAGTACTTAGCCAATATTATCATTAGACTCAGAAAATGGAGGATTTTCATAAGCTTCCTACAAGCTCACTAGTGGACCCCACTAGGTGAGCTTGGGCTTTTTGGAAAGCCTACCAGCACATCTTGCAACATCAAGTCTTATTTTGGTATTTCAAGTTTATTCACTGAGCTTATTTTACCCAACTAAAAGGTTGCAGGGAGTGTTTGGATCTGAGTACACCAGGGAAGTGCTTATTAGCTTATTCCGAGCTTATTAGTAATTCCCTGTGCATAATCTTGTTCATACATATATATAATACTTGTACAAAGCTATTTTACCTTTTACTTTCTAGTTTGGGCTTATACCAAGTTCATTTGAGTTTCAATTCCATCCAAGTTGAGCCATAAAAAGCTCAACTGTCTAAACCTTAAGCCCATTCTAATAAGCACTTCTCAGTGCATAATCTTGTTCATACATACCCACTATACTTGTATATACACTCACATACCTTTGTTTCCACTGTATAGCTTTTTCTAGCTTGTTTAGAGCTTGTGAGTTACTGTGAGCCCCAAGGCTTAACTGAATAAGCTCATAAGTTTCTAAACTGCTTATTTCATGTTTATAAAGTCTCATTTTTATCCACACTTGCACATTATACATTTCTTTTCTTTTGTTTTAGTCTGTGGAGCTTGCTTGAGCTTATTCCAACTCCAAATTCCAACTGTTAAGCTTTTAGCTTAACTGTTGGATATTTTAAGCTCAAAACAGCTTATTTTCAATATTTCCTTTTTCAATATTGCTTATATACCAGTACTTAACAAGTTTGTAAAATAAATAGTTAAAAAATCAAAAAAATAAAATAAAAGTGCAAAAAGGTTGTGTATGGGAGTCGAACCTAGGTTCCTTGGTGACAAGTTCACTGCATAACCCACCTAGGCTAGCTCACTTCTCATTTATCTTTTGCACATTTTTATTCTTATAGTAGCAAATAGCAGTTTGGCTTATTTAAGCTTATTGCTTATTTGTACAGCTTTTTAATAAGCAATATCAACTTTTTATATTTTTCTTAGGATTCTGTATATGTAAAGTATTTATGTGAATTTTTGCAGATTTATTTGTTTTCATTTAGTATTTATTAAAAATCATTTTAGTTTTTGTAGGTTTAGTAAAAATTAATAAATAAATTACTTTTCCTATTTAATTTTAATCCAGGATAATTTTTTATGACTTTTCTAAGTTATATAAGTTATTTGGATTTTATAAAAAATACTTTTGCATTTTGTACTGTTCATCTTGTACATTTTATAAATTTAATTTAATTAAATAGTTAATAATAAATAATTAATAATAAATAGTAAATAATTAATTATAAATACTATACTTGTAAAATAAATACATTTTCAGTTTGTAAATTCATTTTATAATATTTAGGACTTTTCTATTTCATTATTTCATTTATTCAAGTTTATTTTATATTTTCTTTTTATTTAATTTATTTGCAAATACATGTAAATAGTTTATAATTTTTATATTATTTTTAAGTTTTCTAAGTTTTTATTTTCATTTTCTTAGCTTTATTTTACATTTTCTTATTTTTAGGTAATTATTAAATAGTTAATAAAAGTTTTTTATTAATAGTAAATACATAAATACTTGTAAAAATAATTTTAATTCACCAATAATTTCCTTATCTTTTTAGGATCACAAAAATATAATTTTCACATTTGTGGGAGTTATATTGATCACTTTTCACTTTTTATTTTGTACGTAGACGTTTATTTAAACGTAAACGTACACATTCTAGGTTTTTAAGTTTTCTTAACTTTTTAATAACTTTAAATAATAAGTAAATATTTTATTTTTATTTAATTTGCATTTAAGCCGTCTAGGCATGCAAATCCCTACTATAAGTAAATATTTGTTGATTCATTTCGTATGTTTATGTTTATTTTTAAATATACGTTTGTACAACCTTTTTCTATATTCTATCACATCACACACGTTATTTGTATTCAGAATGTCACACCTCAACAGGACATAAACGACCCGAGGATATAATTTTATATTCCTTGGTAAAATTGCATTCTTCTCCCGGGCCCCGCAGGTCCTTCCTTTTATTAATGATGCTGACCGTTCCCAAGTGGTTGGCAGAAATAAAAAGATGTGTGGTTCGGGAGGGATCA
>LBNU01027929.1:127437-138449 GCA_014162995.1 Artemisia annua | reverse complement strand
ATTTTGATCTCCATTTCCGGTTTATTTGATAAACAGTTTGATACCTTTCCGACCATCCCGAAGGTTATTCAACCATAATGTGTTTGAAACATTCCGCGAATTTCAATTCTTATGCTGAATATAAAATGTATCGTCAGATACTATTTGACTCTGCAAAACCATTAATACTCCTATGAGAACGCCGCAAAACCATTAATACTCCTATGAGAACGCCGGTAATTATTAACCACGGATATAGGAAGAATTGTTCCCTCCCTTCGAATGATGAACTTTGTTTGATAATCAGTTCCTTTGGAAGGATATGATGTTAATTACTATCTCGGTATGGATTTGTTAACTAAGCATATTGATGCTGACGAATGATATCCCATACATCTCACTTTTGACGACCATACAATGTTCGTATTACCAATGATACACACTCTAACTATCGCTTGTGCAGAAAAGTTAAACAAGATTCCTACACCTTGAACTAATCGCTTATCTGTCTCAACACCTTTGATGAATCATGTACTTAACTTTGATATATGAATATCCGCATGTTTTGACGACCGCATTCGTCCTACGAATCCGTTTACTTTGATATGATTAATTTTGAGGTATTTTGGTTATGGTTTAGCTGGCTCTTCATAAAGCTACCATAGACTACCGTAACTGACATGTGACCTTAAGCTATCTACTTCATTCCACTTTTGTTATGATGGCTCTCTACCGCTTGAATCTGTTGAAATTAATTCTGCTATGAAGGTATAAGACTCCGATCTCATTTTATTGACAAGTTTTCTCCTGACACCTATTAGTATCTACCATTGGAAAGCTTTGGCATTGGAAGTATTTTGTTGTACAAAATTTTTCCGATGTTCGCTGATGAATCTCTTGGTGATTTCCTCCTACTTGGACGTAGAGATAACATTGAACTGATCTCAGTTGAATAAGCCATAGTGCCATAGAAGTTGAGAGATTGAAGGAGCTGACGAAATATGGTTCTTGCTCACTCTAGTGTTTCCCTTGAGATGTTCCTGTTAGTTTATGACGAAGGAAAAGAGAAGTATACGACGGTGTATCGACCATCATGAACTTAACTGTATCACTATCCGTAATCATTCGTTTATGTGTATCAATGATTGAGTTGATCTACTTTTGAAACTCCATACCCGATTGACCCCATTAAATTTGAAAGGCTGATGAAGCAACCACGAGAAATTCTGAGAAGTGGAAATAAACTAACCGAGAGTAACCTCTGTGAATTATTTTAGTTGTAATCATGCAGAAGAAGGAAGGTGACAGGAAGTGTATATGAAGTTTCCCTAAAGATGATTCCTGAAGCTACTTTTGCTCGCTATCATCATTATGAACCATGATAATGCCAATTGTGTTGGCTAATATGTCAACTATTCTTATGCACCCGATGGAATTTATGTTTTCGTGAGTGTTTGGACAAATTGTCATAGTATGACATTATGTTGTGTTCAGAGGCAAAAGAGAAACATGAAGACCATATTCATATTAAATTAGAAAGACCCTTTGTTCTGGAAGAGAAAATGTGATTGGCGTTCAAGAGATCGTAGTAGACAACACTACTGTGTATCCTGTGAAGACAGAGTTCCCACAGAAAGGATCAAGATTGAAGATCGTCATTAGAGTTAGCAACCTTTAAAAAGAAATAGTAGAAGACGTTCGTGACAGGCGTTACCGTGGAAGAAGCATATAAAAGAAGTGAGAAACTAAGATGGACTCGATTATACTTTATGCAGCACGTGGAGATTACAGTTGGGCATCAAGAAGACCAGATCGTCGGAGAAGAACTATTCAACCCACAACCTGGAGTCGAAAATGGCGGTGTTTACCTTAAATCTTAGAGCGGTGCTAGAAGACCTGTCGAAGATACACAATCTTGTTTCTCTATTCATTTTGGTTGTACTAAGATGAATTGATAGCAGAAGCAGATTTGCGGATTACTCCACCACAAGTTCCAAGATGAGGTGCTTAAGGCTTGAGGGACCAGACTCAAGTTTACAACTCCTTTTCACTGGATGATCAGATGGATAAGCGCAGACAGACTACTCAGATTTGGAAGACACGTTGAATTGTAAATTTGAATTAACGAATTTTGAAGCAAATGTTTGTGTTTTGGATGAGTAATTCTGTGAAGGATGAAGTTATTGATGACGTATTTCGTTTCTGCTTAACCCACTTAAGTTTTCGTTACCTGAGGACCAGACCCTTGAATTATCTGAGCTCTATTTTACAAATTCCGTTCTGTGCTCACTCTGCGTATGTTGAATGACGGTTTTGTTATGAGAAGTTTGATGTATTGTGGAAGACCCGAGTTTTTGATGGCGTGCTTCATTTGATGCTTGCTAGATTCCGTTACGTTATTTGTACGTTTGTTCCTCTGATTTTGTTCCGTGAATGATGTTTTGATTCGGACCTACCCTAGGAGGTAGAAGGACTGTTAGGTGGTTAAGATAAGATGTTTAGTTCACGACTTGAGATAAAGTATGACCATCATGATGGTATACTCATATGATGCTGGTATTATGACGGTTCGCGAACGTGATAATACTTACGTCATATGACGTACCCTCATTGTGATCATAGGATATTTCGAGGAGTGCCTTTGGAAACCTTAGAAATTCTGGCATTTGTTTGAGATTATCTGCGTTTAGTGAGACTTTAGGTACATTCTACCTATGCGTTTAATCTGCCTTCATCGTTATACGACTTGATACGTTTGGATACTCGACATATGTTTGATGACCTCTGTGCTTCTGATTAGAATTGTGAGAGTTGTTGTAGAACTTTCTACCGTTTAATGATAGCGAGCAATCTATTTCCTGTCAGTATAGATTTGATCTGCTATTATGAAGGAGTACACCCATGCTTTGCTGTATGTATGTCTCACATTCGTTGAATCTGTTTCATGATGATTTGCCATGAGTTAAGATATGAGATTTTGGATTCTAAGGAAAACAAGATATGTTTATTTTTGAGAATACCTTTGAAAGGTTATATTGAAGACAAGACTATTTGAGAATCTGAAGTGTTAAACATTTATATCACCCTCATTTTTGCTACAATTTGATACGTTCTCATCTGATTTGTTTACTTCTATTCCACGGACGAAATATCCGTCAAATCCTACGTTTTTTTTCCTTGTACCTCTCCTGAGGGTATACGATTATCCTCCATTACGTTGGTATATTACTCTTTGATTCGAATTTGTACGATATACCTTTTCTGAAGAAGCCGAAGCTATTTTGATCAACAAGATAGAGTCATGAGAAACAAGTCATTCACATTTCTGTTCACAGTCCGTTGTGCTTTTCGTTTCGTTTCACTTCAATTTTCGAGGACGAAAATTTTCTTTTTAGAGGGGAAGAATTGTAAAACCTGAAAAATTTTGAACATCTAAAATACCCAGAATACCCCTCAAATTTTGAACTTTTGAAAACACAAATAATAATGCAAGACATTCAACATATCTTGAAATAAGTGTTTATATTTGAATTATATATATTATTTCGATTAACAAAACTTAAGTTAACTAAAATGTACATATTTGAAGAACCAAGACTTTGTCACACGTTGGAAATGTTATATGGGCCAAAACATTTAAAAGTTGCACAACATTTTAACTTAATTAAAAAGAGACTAAATATATTTTGAATTAGAAATAATTCCTGGTCTTTGGTCCTCCCCAAAAACTCGGCATAGTCCTCCTATATTTCACCCCACTCGTCGCTCATTTCTCTCAACTATTTTACCACTTATATCTCACACACTAAAATCTAAAACAAATCTATAACCAAAGGTGACGGCAAACTTTTGTTCTTTCAAGAAAAACAGGACAAGAAGAGTAGCAGTTGGGTGGATCGTGGGTGTAAAATACTTGGTTTGATCGTGGGGTGTTTGTGTTCGAATAAGAGTATTGGGTTTTGATTCGTGTGTCCATTGTTCCTTTCCTACGCTCGACCAAGGTATACCCATATTCGTTTTGATGTTCTTCTTGATACGTCTATACGTTCGCCTCGTATGATAATATATGAAAAACTAAGTTTCATTTCGTTGAATATGGATTATTTAGTTTAGTTAAATATGCATCTCATGTTTTTCGTTAAATCATGAAAATGGGTCGTTTGTGTCTCGTCAATATTGGTATACAATAATCTAAAAAAAATCACACCTTATGAATCTGCTAAAACAATTATATGTGTGTCGAGTTCATGCATGTTTATTTTGGATTTGTTTTTGATTCGAAAGGAATGAAAAGGGTACCAATCAGATATGAAACTGTGTTACAAAGGAAGTCGAGTCGATTTCGGGTCAAAATATATTAAATATATGCAGGAAACTATAAGAGTAATAACTAATAAGTATGCATGCATGATGGAACTAATGAGATTCAATACGGGAAATTGTTATTTTTTTTAAAAGAGAGTGTGTCGAGTATAAATACGAGTCATGCATGTGATAATAATATTTTGGCCGTCGCGGTCTATATTTTAATGACGAAGGTACGTTAAATAATCGTGAATAACGGGACCTAAAATTATCATTTTGATTTAAATTATAGTATAAAACTTAAAATAATTTTATTTGACATTTTTAATATTTAATTTTTGATAATTTATATTTTGACTCTAAACTTTACTAAATAGTCATACTTAAACCTAACTTATTATATTAGTCATCTTAAACCTTAAATATTATTTAATCGTCAATAATAACCTTAAAGTAATAAAGTACTAATTCGGGAAAGTTACTAACTATGAGGACTTACTAATTATGGCAAGATACTATTTTTGGAAAGTTACTAAAAATGGAAAGCCGACTAAAATGAGTAATCTGATTTAGAATAAATTAGTAATAAGACGATCATGAATTCGTGTAGATTTGCTGAAGAGGGAGTTGCTTCCGGTCTTTATGTTTTCTATTGTGTTTGTACTTGCGGTCTAAGGTACAGATATTCTGACCTTCTCACAGGTTTCTCATGAACTCTTGCTTATCTAAACCTTTGATTTGTGAACCTTTGCTATGTTCCCTCCTATTTGTGAACCTTTGATATGATCCATTTGAATTGAACCTTTGCTATGAACCTTATGTTATGAACCTTTGATTTGAACTCTGATTATGAACCCTGCCATTTGTAAAACTTTGACCTGAACCTTTGCTATGCACCTTGGATTATGATACTTTGATTTGACTTAGACTTTGCTATTTGATTTGCCTTTGACCCTTTAGTATTATACCCGAGCATTTTCCTAGTCATGAAGGTAACATGACCGTGGCATTGATGCACCAATGTCATGACTCTAGTGTGGTCGAGTGATGTTCCACACCGTCCCTTTGTTTGATCTGCAGTCGGTTTGGGTAGGGGCGTATGGATGCATCCTAGATTTGATATGTTTTGCTACTACATTTGGTTTGGTGACTGGTGCTGTGTGCAATACACGCCTTTCACATTATTTGGGAGTTGATCACTGGGCTTTTTAAGCTCAGCCGCATTTCTTTTCCTGCGGCAGGTTTAGTAGGAAGCTGGGGTATGAGTGGAGAGTATTTGGGACTTAGAAGATTATACATTGATGGCTTTTCTGGATTAGAGATGACTAGAAGTAATTATGATTTCAGACTTAGTATCTATTGTTGTTCTCATTTTGTATCCTTGTACTTCAGATTTTTTTTTCCTTTGTAACCTTTGAGATTCCTTTGTATTACTTGAGTTGAATGCTTGTATTTGCTTTGATATGTCACCATAATGTGACACTTCTACCCTTGCCGAGTTGGGGTGTTACACTCTCCCTCCATGATGACCAACCATTACCTCCTGTGCCTATGTATTGAGTGGACCAAGCAGGTTCATCTTTCACTCCTCGCTATTCCACTCATCATACATAGGTCTACAAAGCCATTTACCCTTCACAAAAGGAGGCCCTACTTTATGGTACATCCTTACTGTGATAGACCTCCTATATAGCCAAGCATAGATCCCCCTGTTAAGTGTTGCGTTGAGCAACTAGTCAAAATAAGAATTTTCAAATCCAGGTCAAAAATCCCCCATTGATTGAGCAACTTGGTTATTTTTGGAATTATCTCTAAATAAATAAACATGTAAAGTTAAAGATAAAAAAGTAGCAAGAAAACTTTAGAGGGTTTAATCAAATGGTTAACCAAAGTTAAATAAAAACATTGCCCCTTGATTGGTCAAACTATAAATTAACTCAAAAATAATGGATAAAATCATAACTTCGCCCTCTATAAAATATGAGAGCGTTCAAAATCAATATGATGATTTGTTTTAAGTTAACTATTAAGAAGATGATTTTCATTCCTAAAACTAACGCTTAAAAATACCTCTATCAAAAAGATCAAGACATGTGACAAGTTTGAGAATGGAGATTAATAAAGAAAATACATATGCTAAATAATTTTCAGCATATTAAGATTACTGGCTATCGCTTTCGTTGTAGGTTCAATAAATGTATGAAACGGAATCGAGTTTGTGTCTAGGTGTAATTTTATTGTTTTTGTTTAGTTAGTTTGCTTTACTATAAGACTACTCCTGGTAAGCACCGACAAGGGAGAAGTTCACGTGGCAAGGCTGTTGGGAGTGTTTGTGTGCTGTGTGAACATGGCCAAAAAGACAAACGAAAGGTGAGAGGCTCACCTCATTTGATTTCGTGCATAGTGAGTCCCCCTCAAGTTTTTTATCATTTGGTTTGTAAGTGTGTACGGGTATTTAGTAGGGTATGTTTGTATGAAAGGACTTAGGATCAATTGAGAATTAAAATAAGAAGGATGAGAAATATCTATAACTACATATTAGAGATATATCGATTTGAATTATATGCATCCATAATCTTTTATATGCACCATAATATATTTTCTAGCTAAAAATTAGATACATATACATGTATTAGATGCATTTGATCAAGTTAGAAGAATCCTATGTATTTTTCATCCTCTAAGGGTCAAATTTGTCGCTAGTGCTACTTTGCATCTTTTTCACTTCAAAATCACATTCAAAACTAATTGGGATGCATATAAATGAATAGAGATGCATCTAATTCAAGTTGATGCATCTCAAATATGTGGTTATAGTTATTTCTCATTCTTCTCATTTTAAGTTTTCTTCTCACTAGATCCTTACCCTGTATGAAAGTGGGTATTTTAATAAATAATTAAAATGAGTTGAAAGGTGAACTGGTGTGAGTTATTCAGAGAGAAAATGAGAGGGAGTAAAAGGAGAGAGAAAGTTGATGTGGCGCTGAAGTAAAAAGTGAAGTGGTGTGATTGCTTGGAGTAGTCTAATAGGGGGAGGAAAATTTTATTTTTAGTCAAATAGTGCTCCATTCGTTGACAAGGACCGGGAAGTGGGGATCTTGAACGCGACTGGTTGTATACCCTAATCTACGTTAATATTTTTATTTGATCTTGTTAGGCCATTAGAGCATCCGCTATGGTGGTTTATAAATAGGTCTATACTAAGATGAAGAGGTTTATATTTTTGTTAACCATAATGAAAAATTATTTCATGCTTACTTGGCGTGAAAAAGTCTAATATTTTGAACCTTTTTACAATTTAAAGATGGCTGTGATTAAGCTTAAGAAGTATGCTTCATTGTGGTTCGAGAATGTTGAGCATGAAAAGAGACTAAGAAAGCACTAATTAATTAGTTAAGGGTAAAATTGTCATTTTGACAAAAGTACTAATTTTGTGACGGAGGGAGTAGCACCTAATCTTTTATATAATAAAAGAATTACATCATTTCGGAGTATTTTTGTAAAACCCTTCTCATTGAAAAAAAAATTTGACCAATAGGAGAGCTTGATTTTGCCACGTAGGCGAAATCAAGCAATATGATTGGTCAATAGAAAGTCAAAATTAAATTGATTTTGGTCAAACTTAATAAATTTGGTGGAGAAATTTGGTTAAGAAAAAAAAATACATAAAAATATAGGTGTCAAATTTATGAAAACAAAAACTTAAAAAAAGAGGAAGTAATTAATAAAACTTTAATGGTTGAATTTTAAATAAATTATATGGAGTTAAATGTAAAATTACAAGTTTCCATGTTTTTTAATAACTTTAGAAAAAACACAAATAACCCCTTACATTTTATACCCCTTATACTTTATAATATTAACTTTGTTCAAAATTACATGAGTATTAGTATTAGTTTTTAGACTTTCATCCATTAGAATATTTTTTTTAAATAAGCACTCATGTTATTCTATCTAAAAGTTTAATTTATGCGTACACGGGTTTGAATACTAAATACGGCTAAATTATTAGTAACGGGAATATAAATATCAAATGGTAAGCACGAGTTACTGTTATATGAAAATAAATATACGCGATTCTACTTATAACAACGACTCATGAAATTGGTATTTAAAATTTATATATGAATATCCATAAAAACATTTTAAATACTTTACGGAGCATATTTTAACTTCATTAACGCTCATTATGTGCTACTAAATTCGCACATTTTGTAAAACATGATATCAATAGTTAAAGTTAAACAATAACATCAACATCAACCTCAGCATGTCTGTCAGTTATAAACGTTATACAAAGCTAATTTACTCATTTTGACAAGTGATATGCTCTATTAGGCTGCACCTTCTATTTTTTATTACTTTAGCGGAAAGTGTATTGTGCGCGTTGTTAAGTCCAAAAGAAATGAAGGAAAAAAAAGTGTACGTTTTGTGCCAATATTTTGAGTATTAGCTGATTGATGTTTCTTTCAGGATGTTTTATATACCAGTTGGTCCTTATGCGTTGTTTATTCGAACTTGACACATTAACAGACTGGGAATACAAGTTCATCACCAAGTATGCTAAAGTAGGAACCATAAAAACCCCCGAAACTACACCTGATGCATCAACTACGGATTTACTTTAAAGGTTACTTAGAACATATATTTGATATAATAATTTGTTTATATGGTATATGTGTTTATTGAATTTTAAAATCAAGTTGTCTCTTGAATTTTCGTATACTTAAACGGCTAACTCACATAATCCCAAGTTAACGTTATATAAATGCCTTTGTCTTAGGCACTGATATGTGTTGCATTAACCTTATTCCTAAGTTGCAACAAAAAAACAAATCTCACAAGTATTTGATGAGTTAATTGCTTTTGAATTTGTTGTAATATAGAATAATGATGATCTAGAAAGAGATGTAACTAATATGTCTCATTCACTTGAAAATCTGCTGCGAAAAGAATGAGCCGGTTTACTAAAGTAGGACTTGCTTAAGTTATTGGAGTTTGGGACTGTTATTTTCTACTAATTATACTAAGTTTTTAAAGGGTTTTGAGACCGTCTTAATAGTTAGATTTAGTGCTGATTAGGATTGTTTTAATGGCTGTCTTAATAGTTATTCAAGGTGTTTGGGACTGTTTTTAATAGCTGAATTGATGGGTGCTTGAAACTGCCTTGATAGCTGAATTCAAGGGTGTTTGAGACTATTTTAATTGCAAATTTTAGGGGTGCTTGGAACTGTAATAATAGCCGAATACAGGGGTGTTCCGACTATTTTTAATAAGCATTGTTATTGCAAAATAAATTTGACTTATACTAAATTAATAGATTTAAAGTTCAAAACATTTTAAGACAATATATTTGATATTAAATACATGATAAAAATTTTATGTTAAAAGGGTATTATAACTAGTAATGTTCGTAGTAATAACTTTTTGATACTCCGTACTTGACAAGAAACGTACAATCGGCCTTAAATGAAAAGTTAAAGTAAATAAGTTACGTACCTTCAATTGAATGGTTGATGTACGGTTAACTGGATTCTCATGTTTCCACTGAAGCTCTAAAGCTTTTTCAAGTCTTTTGACAACCTGATCAATATATGGACGATCTGCTCTATCCTCCTTTATGCAGCAATATGTTGTATCTGAGAAGATTTTGAGTGCTTCTGGGTCCATCTGTTTTAATAAATGCGGATCGATCATATCATCCAAATGAGATTTGGCCAGTTGGCTTAATAACCCATCTCCCAACACTTCACCAGGAAGAGTTGCACTCCTTCCGCACAAAACTTCCAATAATACAACACCGAATGAATACACGTCTGACTTGTGCGTCACACCGCCAGTCTTTTTATATTTTGGGTCCACGTATACATTCTCTATAATATCACGAGTGAGAAGAACACGGTGTCTCCGGCCTACTGTATTTTTCAAAGAAAGTTCAAAACCAGATATCTTGGGTTCCCATTTATCATCTAGTAAAATATTCGAGCTCCTGATGTTGCAATGTATGACACTAAAATCACGCCCAACATCATAATGGATGTAACTCAATGCCTTCGCAACACCAACGCATATCTTTAACCTTTGCATCCACGTTAAGGTCTGGTGGCTTAGATATTTCTTCAGACTTTCATTAGCCTCCTTCTTATATATGATCATCTTATAATCGCTCTCATCATGATCATAAAACCCAATAATAGACACTAGATTCTTATGTTTGAGACTAGAAAGCATCGAAATCTCTGTCCAAAACTTTTTGCTCCCATCTTTTGCATCTTCATAAGATAAAGTCTTTGCAATAATGTCGATGTATTGACCAGAATGCAAGAGATGGCCTGTGTGGTGAACTACATCCTCATATTCCGTCATGATAATTTCGTTAGCAAAATCGTTGGTTGCGGACTCTATATTTTCGTAGCTGAGTCTCGAGTGAGAAAGATCTTTGACGGAAGATACTGGTTTATTCCTGAGATGAGATTTAAGGCCTGTTGATCCCTATATGTGTCGAACAACACAACATTACAAAGTGAGCAGATTCACAGGGTGAACACTTCAGTGATGTTAATTAATTACTCAACTATGACAATTACGAGAGAGAACAATGGTGAGACACATATATATGAGGGTATCTTGTTTTAGTACCCTAAAGAATAGTTAGATGTCAGCAAATGTTTTTTTTTTTTTTTTTTTTTTTTTTTTTTTTTTTTTTTTTTTTTTTTTTTTTTTTTTTT
>LBNU01027929.1:100469-112457 GCA_014162995.1 Artemisia annua | reverse complement strand
TTTTTTTTTGGGTTTTTCTTTAATTAATATTAATTAAAAACTAACTAAAATGATTTAAACCTAACTTTAATTAAAATAAATAGCAAATGAACTTAATTAATTATGAAACTTTTCTGGAAATTCAAAAATATTATTCAAATCCTAGGAAAAATAAAAGTGACAGATTAATAAACCTAAATAAGCAGTTGGACTGATAAGCAGTTACAATAAGTGCTTATTTATAAGCTAATAAGCACTTAAATGCACAATGAGCTCAGGAACAGTAGATTCAGCATAAACAAGCATAAAACAACTCAAATAATCCAGATAAGCACATAGAATCAGCTGGAAAAGCACTAAAGCAGTTATACTATCTTAAGGGCAGAAACACAGTTAAGCAGGCCACTTTAAGCACCAAATTAAGCAGTCTAATAAGCTGTTATCTAAAACTTTAAGGGGGCAAAATCAAGATCACCAACCAGAGATTACAAAAAACCAAAAAGCCCTAAAAGTAACACACCAATTGAACCTTAATTTGACCTTAGTTCAGCTTTGAAAACTGGTTTCAAGCAAAAGATGGGCAGATTTGACTTTTTGAAAATGGTATTTAAACTTTGAATTTGCTCAATTTAAACAGCCTAATTCTATTCTAATGAGTTGTAATAACTAGTTTAAGCACTAAATACATGAACACAAACACAAATAGCAATGATTGGAACAATCAGCAGCAACAGTTTATTCAGTGTGCATATAGGAATGATCAAGCAAGCAATTTTTGACTTTTAAAGATAGAACTACCAATATTATGCTGTATCAAATCTAAACTGACCTATATTGAGCTAGCAGTGCAGAAAAGACAACATGATAACAACTAGAACATCAACTACTAAGCAGATCCAAACACCCCCTTAAACTACTAGTTACACTACAACTATGATAAGTTACCTTATACCTACTGAATTTAATGGCCAAAACAGATTACCTACTTGCTGTTAAGACTACTTGAACCAACAAAAACATCAAAGAGCATTAAAATCACAGATTTGCAGTTTACTCTATTATATGACAGTTAAGATAAAAATTACTCTAAAACATACAAGAACATAGCATAATCACTCAAATAAACTCAATCACCTCAAACATAAACAATGAAACAGTAAAATTCTACAACTACACAGATTATACTACTAGATAGTAAATAAGCACTAAAGGTACTAAAATGGAATTGAGAAACTTACAAGCTTTCCCCCTCAGCTCAAACAGAGGGGGTTCACTAAGCTTGCCTATCTTTAGATAGGCCAAAGACTTCCAAATTTCCTCTTTGATCTATCAAAATAACCATGAATCTGTTCCTTTGACTTTCGTTNTTTTTTTTTTTTTTTTTTTTTTTTTTTTTTTTTTTTTTTTTTTTTTTTTTGGTTTGTGAGAAAACTTAAATATTACTTATAAAAACTAAAATAAGCTTAAAGGTTAAGTAGAAAACAGTAAATAGAAGCTATAACAAGCTTATATAAACTAATGTGATATTATGCTAAGTGATGAAAAACATTACAAGGAAACTTAACTAATCATTAAAACTGAAATATAAAAGATATAAAAGATATAGAACAGAACTTAGATTAATATTAAGGAGTAAATTACATTACTTGAAGACTCAAAAACAGAGAATTTTAAGAAATACCATAAAACGGCTAAAACATAAAAACCCTAGACTACTCTCTGCATACATAGAATGAGATGAATATATATGGACGTCTGAGGAAGATGCTAGGGTTTGGGAATCATCTAGGTCTTCAATTCTTGGCCCTTGGATTTTCTTGGTCACCAATCCCTTCAATCTTCATCGTTGGATCAAAAATGGGGCTGGGAAAGTGTAGCCACGTGTCCCTGTGTGGTCCTGGTCTTGTCATGAGGTGGGAGGTAAGTGTGGTAAGTGGTAATTTTGGTTTGCAGGTAAAAACGGGGTGGGGACGAAGGGGATGAGAAAAAAGCGGGAAGGTGTTTTTTTTTTATTTTAATTTGGTTTGTGGGTTGGGGCAGGGTAAAGCAGATAAGGGTTTTGGGCTTGTTTGTTTTGGGCTAAGGGATTAAAAAGGTAATTGGGTTGGGTTATAAGTTTTAAATGAAATGGGTTTAAAAGGTTATAGTGGATCCGGTTGTAGATGTATTAAACCAAAGGGACCAAATTTGTCAATTCTGAAAATCTAGGGACCCAAGCTGCCAATCACCAATAAATTATATCCAAGGACCAATTGTGTCATTCTTTGATTGTTGAAGGACCATAGATGTCAAGTCTCCAAAATTATGCTTCAAAGGACCAAATTTGCAAATTCTTCAAACTCGAGGGGCCAAATGTGTAATTCTTCACACTTTGCTTCCAAGGACTGAATGTGGCAAAACATGAATCCCCGGGGTTGAATTTGACCTTTTGAGCTTTAACTTTGACTTTTTCCTTCCCCGGCTTCGGCTTTTGACTCTTTTCCAATTCCCGTGCTCGTTTTGTCGTTTTCTCGTGATTTTTCGTCCTTTTCTTATAAATCCATACCTGCACATTCAAAAACACAAAAACACGAATCTTTGGCATTTACGGGTTAGTTTTTGGTCTTTTTAGTCGGGTTTTGGTCAATAAAAGGTATGTGAATTATCACATACCAAACACCCGTAGTGGAGATGTCATGGACATTGTATTGAAAAATTGATTTTAAGAATGTTTTTTGCAGATATAATTTATGAGGCTTGTGTGCATAAGTATTTATAGCAAACAAAAGTTCATTGATTTCTTAAATCTTTATCCAAGGTTCTTGAAATCGTCTTGAAGGCCAGTTTGACGATGTTAAATTTGTAATAGTTTACAAGTTATCTATATGACTTGATCTATATTAATGGTACAGAATAACAATTCTCTCATACATTTTAAAACTTCCCAAAATAGGTGATTTAAATAATACAAATGCATTCATACAAATAAAAAAAGAAGTCAACTATATTTCTACAAATCTAACTATGCAAGTAGTTCGAAAATGACACGATGCTTCAATTTAGATACTTTTCATATATAATCATAGATTATGGTATAGAAAAACTGTTACTTTTTCCCGATGTTTTAAAAACCGATTTTTAATCGACCCGGTCGAGTCACCGGTTCAACCGGTTTGACCGCCGTGTCAACTCGGTTTTCCATTTAAATATTTTTTTATTTTTTCGATCGTGTCAACCGTTTCGTCCGCCGAGTCAAACCGGGTCAACCGGTTCGATCGCCGAGTCAAACCGGGTCAACCCGGTTTTTATAAAAAAAAATTTTGAAAAAAACCGACCCCGCCGGGTTTCAATACCCGGGTTGACCCGGGTCACTTAAAACCCGGCGGATCTAACCAGTTAACCCAGTTTTAGAAATCCGGGCCTTTTTTACTTATTTTTGTGGCCGGACACCGGTTCAACCGGTTGAGAACCGGCCTCGTCGATTGTTTTTTTTGCGTATTAGACACTTTTTTAAGAAAGAGAGTACATTTTTTAATTTTCGTTATACATGTTGCATTTGACAAAATGTATCGTATTGCTACTTGCGGTATTGCGAGACCTATTACCGAGTCAGAAACTAATGGAATTAAGAGAGGGGTTCGTCGTGGCTCTTCATTCCATTTTGTAATTAAAGATTAAAATATCTATTCTATATAATAAATTCTATATAATAAAACAGAATAATTTACAAGCCCATTAAGCACGATAAATAATTAATGCGCTGACGTGTCTGCGCTCCTATTGGTCGAAAAATAATTAATGCTCCTCCATAAATCATAAATGCTCCTCATATGTACAACACCTCTAAGCACAAGCACAAGCCTAATTCAATCACTATTAACCAAAATATTTACACGCTCCAATTTATTTATGTAAACTATTCAATCACCATTAACAAAAATGTTGTAACGCCTCATCACTTCCCCTATTTTTGCTATGCAGAAAGCCATCATCAATTCATAATACGCTCCTCTCTAAAACCCTAATTAATATTCAGTTTCAATTGTATAGATTACATCAATTCATTCTTCTCCAAAACGCATTTACAAAAATCAATAGATATCAGTTTGAAGTCAAATGATCACACCGATTAAAAACACACACAAAATTGATTCGATATTATTCAAAGATTCAACATCTCTAAGAAAAAACATCTATGTCAGTGGGTTTATGTTTCCACCATCAATCATTTTTAACATTCAAATGTTATATTTTGATACCTTGAATTTTTCTTAATTTCGATATTCGTTTTTGTTATTGTTGTTTGGCCAGGGGCATATGCAATTCAATTTAGATCAACTCTCAACAATCCATCTAATTGCTATGTATTCGATAATGATTTCAATTTGATTTTTAGCACACGCCAAGTGTTTGATGAAAGTCCCCATTCACAAATTGTTTTTATTGAGTTTGCTAAAACATGTTCAGTTGACTTTTAAATTTTAATTGTCTGTTNAAAAAAAAAAAAAAAAAAAAAAAAAAAAAAAAAAAAAAAAATAGTACTCGTTCGAGATCACGACCAACTTCCCATCTTTTCGCCCCTCTTCTCGGTCGCGACCCACACTCCACAACAAGCTCGACCGATTGGACCGAGGACGACCGAGTTGGTCTCGACCCTTATTGTGTCCAGCCTAAAGTGACAAATATAAAAACTTATAGAATATTTAAATTTTAGTGGGTATATATGCAATTTTCCCATTAATTAAACTCAAAATATTAAATTTAAAATAACGTTTAATTTTAATTGATCAAAAGAATGTACATTTATGTCCAAAACTTTATAAAAACATTTAATCTTAAATTTTATATCATATAATCTTTATATTTGTTTTGAAAAAGGACATCTATTGTTATTTGTAATTTACAATGTTTTATTTAGAAGATAATCAAACAAATCGAATTGTGCCAAACATAATGGGTACGACTTATGTTTGTAGACATATATTTTCCTAAATGTATCTTTATAGGATGTGTACTTAAAATATTACTCGTGTAGTACATTAACTTATCATTCAAAAAAAAAAAAAAAAAAAAAAAAAAAAAAAAAAAACTTTTATTTTTGTACTAGTGTGATACGTGGGTGATCGGTAAACAGGCTAGACTTGCTAAAAAGTGATTTTGTTTTAGCAAAATTAGTCCTTTGTAATATGTTTCTTTTGCAAAATGGGTCCCTTTTTATCCTTTTCTATTGCAAAATAAGTCCCTTGCGATTTTTTGCAAACATTTCCTTGTGTGATTTTTGTCCCTGCTACAAAACTCCTTTTACAAAATTAATCCTTGTTTTTAAGTTCACAAAACTGGTCCCGATTCGTATTATTTTTACAAGTTTAGTCCTTAATTATACATTTTTTTTTAATATTAGGCCTTTATTTTAAAAGTGAAAAACAATACAAATATAAAGATAAGAAGTTTCATGTTATTTTTTAAAAGGTTCCCGAAGACCATGTTCGCAAAGATGCCTATATTTTGCATACTATTCAAAAAATAAACATGCTATTGAAAAAACAATATTCAAAAAAATAAATTACATAGGGACCAAATTTTCAAAATTCATAAGCAAACTTGTGATATTTTCTAAAGAGCAAATGATTAAAAAAAATTATCATACTTGCCACTATTTTATCTTGTGGGTAGAGAACATTTTTTTTTTTTTTCTTTTAAATTCATCCTTTTTAGGTACTATGTGACATTTTTGCCCTTTGGGGAAAAAAAATTCTACTAGCTAAGAGGAGCAAAAGTGTCCAAAATACCCTAAAAAATATGAATTTGAAAGAAACGAACCCACAAAAGCAAAAAAATTTGTTCGCTACCCACAAGAAAAAATGGTAGCAAGTATGATACTTTTTAATCATTTGCCCATTTCAAAAATGGTTCACAAATCTTGTGAAATTCACGGGTTTTTTTTAATTATTTTTTTTTATTTTTTATTATTTTTTTTTGTGTGTGTGTCAAAAAGTGGGTATTGTTGAAAAAACAACACAAAACCACTTAATTACTATATATATAATGTCTCGGCAAAAACGACGCACGTCCTGTCGTTTTGATTATTTGCGCATTGGCCCAGCCCAGTGCTGCTGTCCAGGCCCAACATCGTAGTCTTTTTTTTTCCTTCACTGTTTGATATTAACGGGGCCACTGCCTGCGTCTTCATAGTTATCACCGACTCTTTTGATATTCATCTTCTCTGCACGTATCTCCAAGCTACGTTTCCTCCGCCCGTGGGTTTGCTCTCTTTCTGGTGGTAGGTTGTCCTTTGTTTGATTATTTGTTTGTTACTGCATATGAAGCAAAGCTGTTATTGTTTTTTTGCTTCTTTTGGAAGCAATTGCATACAAAGTGATGTTTTGAGTTTCAAGTTTTGTTATGTTATTTATGTGTTTAAATTGAGTTTCACAGCGGCTGTGTTTCATTTTTGGTTGTAGTCGTTCACTTAATTTGATGCCATATTTGTAATTTTTTTTTGAATTTTCATGACACATGTTGAGGTTGTAGACGCGGCTTAGTTATCAGCCTGCGGGTTTGGAGGTATGTATGTTTTTTTGGTACATTAATTTTGATTACAATTTGTGTTTAATGGTTAAAGAAAAATTAGGGGTTTAAGTTATTTAATTTTATTTGTGTGATTCATGAGTTAGATTTTTGATTAGCTGAAAATTTAGAGTTATGTAAGAAGAAAATGATAAAATTCAAAAGGGTGTGTAATTTCAGAGCTTTGAGTTTTATTGAATTTTACTTTCAAATAATTATTTCCTAATGTTTATTAATTAATTGTTAATTCTTAGTTATACATTCATGATATCGAATGAATGGCACAGAAGAAGCAACAACTTTGGACTGTGGTAAATAATTGTTCTGCCCGGCGAAGGCGTTGGCACAGCCTTTGGTGACGAATAGTACAATTTGTTGTTCATGTTTATTGACGAATTTTGTTCTGCCCGACGTACGTGTTGCCAAAGCCTTTGGTAAGGATTCGTACAATTTGTTGTTCACGTTTATTGATAAGTAGAAGTGTCGTAACAAAGTGGTATTTTTTTTCAGGCATACGGCCGACGCACGCTTCTGCTCGCAATGTTACGATCTAAATTGGTTCATATCAAATGAGAAGCTGTTGCGTTGACGACGTTTGGTTTGCTCAGCTAAAGTTTCGTTTCACCTGGCGAAGGAGTTGGGTTAGCTTTTGGTAAGGAATACCATGCTTCGGTTTGAAATTTGTTACCTGGTGAAATGGATAATAATTGTGTATTAATTTATTAATATAATGCTTTCATGTAATCAGCATTCATAATGTGCTAACCGCCCCGGTTTATTGGATGTGGTTTCATGAACTTTTTACTTTTGGAATTTAGCTGTTTATATTTTTTTTTTCACCTGTTAACATCATCGACAGGATAGTTAAAGTTTAAAAAAAAAAAAAATGCTATGATATCGTTATGATGCGAATTGAGGAGTATAATTCTTTTGACTTATATCACCCTCCTATTCGTAGGTACCGAAAGTTCTAAGAAGGATGGTGGTCTCAGTGACTCAGCGATTACGTGTGTCCAACCGAAGAATCTGTAAGCATTATTTCTTCTTCGAGTGGGCATGATCTATTTCATTTTGTTCCTAGATTGATTATATTGTATTTTTCCTGTGCTCTGCCTTTGACTCTTGAATCCATTGTTTCAGCTGGTGTTTGCAGGTAATAAAGGTTGAAGTAACTATACCATTTTTCACGATAAAAACATGTGACTTTATGTGTTGGTAAGTTCCTGAAGCATTGTCACAACCACATTCGTCGTTTTAGCAGTTGTTCACTTAAGTAGGTACAATTTGTGAAATCCTTAAATAGCCATACTGCGATTTATACGACTTTAACAAATGACCTTTAATTTTATTCAACATGCTATCTTTGATTATAGCACACACAACTGATGGTATCGACAAACCAAATATCTCAGCAGCGGATTCTTTAAAAAAAAACTAATGTGTTATTTTAACTATAACTATTATTTTGTTTGCTGCAGATGTATGACAAGGGGTTGGCCTCTACATACAAGAGAATAGTGGTACACTTGATTAACTCGATTTGCCAAAGAGAGAAATTTGTGGTAAAGGTAACGTAAAGATCATGTTCATTTATGTCGTGTATAAACTTTAGAATTTGATGTATAAAGATTGATTGAATTAACGTTGTTTGTTTTGACAGAATGAAGATTGTTGCAGCTTATTTGTCGAATGGTATAACGATAAATGACCCGGATCTGCTCCATACGATGGCAGCAGGTCGTCATCAGCAATGTTTGTCAGATGCGTCCGTCACCGATAAAGGAAAGAGGAAAATGGACGATGTAGCAGCACATGCGGGTAATGCTAACTTTTATCATAAATAACGTTAGTATCCTGGGTTAGAGCTTAAGACATTTGTATGTTTATAACGTCTTCTTTACGGTTTTCGTTTACAGCCTGTTGAGTATCACTGCGCAGGATGCTCAGTTTTCATACGCTTATGAAGGTGGGTTTGATAAATTTTCTTTGTATAATTTTTTTGGCGTATACCTGTAATGTGAGTGATTTAATTGTTTTCCAACCTGTTTGGCACGAATATGGATAACACTAACTGCTGGCACTATTCTTACAGCTGGAAAAAATGTGTCTGATTCCCATTATCATGCCACGAGTATGCAGCCACGCCCATCTACAAATGCTTATCAATGTGAGTCTCATATTTATCTGTGACAGTTGCAACGCGCTACTTTCATATTTTTTTTGCTACAAATAGTGGATGTGCTTTCTGACACAAACCTATCTTTCGGCATTACTGTTACAGCTCACATTGATGTTCCTGCCAATAGCTCTTCGAGCCTCGACACGCGCATAGGCCAGTCTACATATGCCTATCAATGTACGTTTGCTAATTTTATGATGCATAAATGCTTTCCCTATCACGGTCACGTGCGTTCTACGATTATCTTCTAATTTATCTGTTTCAAATATGAATTATAATGACTGTTAACGGTATTAAGCGCAAGAATGCATGATGTCACACAAAGTAAATAGATTTAGGATATAAACGGGTCTAAATGGCTTACCCGTTCGGATTGACCAACATGTTAACCAAACCATGGTTTAAAGTAACTGCTTTTTTAATAACAAATTAAAGACATATGCACATGTTGCTATACATCATCTTAACGCATCTTTAGTTAGTAGAATGTGAATGGAGGTTTGAGCAGGTAATTACATCTTTGTTAATAAGTTACTACGCTACTAATAGGCTAATGATTTTTAGCACCTTCGACATTTATACATTTGACTTTGCGTGTGAATAACATATTTGTTAATAAAGAATTCTTATTATTTGATTCTGATTTTTTCACTGGAAATTTCTAGGAATTGGAGGAGGAGGAGCTCCTCCCTCACTTGAAATTTCTAGAAATGGGCACTATGCGAAGGGTGCTGCTTTTCCCCTGAAGTAAGTAAGCAGGCGCTGAGATGACCTACTTTATACTTGATCTATTATGTTACAAACATTGATCTGAGCATTTGTTTATAAATATTTTCAGGTGAGGGTTTATACAGCTAGACACATAGTTAATGGATATGAAAGGCGTCTCACTAAACTGGGGAGTGGAACCATTGAAATGTTTGTCTTATCCCATATATTCTGGTAAAAACTTCATGATTATATTATTTGTTGGATGATCAATACTTTAAGTTGCAAGCCAATCCAAACGTCATAACTAGATTAGTAGGTTTAAGTGATTAAGCAGATCAGTAGCTTTAAGTGGCAATCAAAACACCATAGTAGCTTTAATAAGCAAGCCCAATCCTTTAAAATATAATGATCGTTTCATATTGTTGCTGTTAGGGATTGAATTCAAGTTCAATGAAAAGCTAATGGGAGGTCCTGCTTTGGATGCGACTTGAGTTCTATTACCGGAGGAAACACTTACTGCTGCTAAGCAATCTGATGATGTTCTCCTTGGAGCTATTGGCGGGTTCGTACATTACCTTGAATAATGATTTTCTATTTGCTATAGGTTTATTGGGTAGCACTAAATTTGAGGCCTTAAAAGCCTGAATAGTTTAAAAACAATGAAATATCTTTTGTTAGATTTGGAGTCGTGTGCACATAATCAATGTATCTTTTTCATGGTACTATAGGTATAATGGGATAAAAATGAGAAACGTTTGAAGCCCTTGACCGGATTGCTTCAGCTTCGTGATGAAAAAGGCGAGGATCTTTTGATGAGGGAGCAACGGAGTTTGAGGAAGTCGACAGGCATGTGGCGTACTGTGACAACCGGTAATTTTGGGACCTTTTCTAAATTCACCGCATTATATTTTTATAAACATGAGAATTGAGTTATCGATAATTTTATAAAATTTTGAGTATATCGTGTGAAAAGTTTGGAATTTATGAGAAAACGTACATTTCGTTACGTATTAGCTAGGCTATTTGAGTACTTCGTTATAGGCACTATATGACTTGGCACTAGGAACTCTAACGTGATGCGTATTTTATAAATAACGGTTACGGTGATTTCGAGTTTTTGATTTAGTTTTATGAGCCGTGAGTGGTAAACGTTTTGAAGTGATTTATTCACTAAACGAACTATTTTAACTTACGAAGAATTATTTCTAAATATGAGCGGTGAGTATTAAACGACTTGGTGTGGTGACCGATATTTTTATAAACCTTATAAAATATATGTCGGGAGAGATGTAAGAAAAATAAAAGATTTGGGTATTCCATTTTCATTAGTTTATAAAGATGGGAACTTGAGGGACTTGTCTTGCCACTTTCTTAAACTCACACCACTAATACCCTAACCCTAAATCTATTATTTCATTTCTTCTTCATCACCAACACCCATCTCTCTCTTTCTCTCTTGCTAGCCGCCGGCCACCACACAACCCATCACCACCGCCGCCACCAAACTCCACCACCACCACCACTTTACTTAAAAACATCTCCTCTTTCACCTAGTGTAACTCACGCGCTCCAAAAACGACTCTAAACCCTTGTTTTAATCACCACCGCCGCCACTTTTTACATATCCATCAAATATTTTGCTTCTAGTTCATAGATCTACAAAGGAAAAGGTGAGAAATGCGTTTTTACGCATGGGTTGACTTTGTACGAGTCAAACCCGACGTTTTCTTCATTATTGGGTGAAAAAGATTAGTGGGTTTTCACATTTTAATGACTTTTGGTTGATAAAATCATGAAACAAACGAGTTGGTATCGATTTGGATGGTTTGGTATTCGGATTTATTTGTGGGTCGTGGGTAACCCACGAATTTTTGATGGGTTTTGTTGTTTTGATGTTTGTTTGACTAGTTTAATGATTTTGGTTGATGTTTACTTGGCTTTGGTTGTTATAGATTAAGGTTCTTGTGATGTTGTGGTTGTTTTGGGTAGTTCGAGCCGCGTACGGGCCTTGGCCTAGCCAAGGGGTGCCCACGCCGAGACCCTAAGGTCACGGCTAGGGTGGGTTGGCTCGTTGAGGGGTCAAAGCCGAGACCATGTGGTCAAGGTTTGGTCCTAGTAGCCGATTAGTGTTAATTGGTTAATTATGTGTATAGTTTGGTTAATGGTTGTGATTAATGGAAGTTATATATAATTTTGTGGAACTTGCGGTAAGTAAATTAATTGGTAATGGTAAAATATTGGAAGTGACGGAAAATATATGTTTATACTTATGTGGATTAATTGGTATAAATGATTGTTGACGATATATTAGTATAGTTGTTGATAATTTGGCTATATGAATTATGTGAACTTGATGGTTATGTGTATATATATTGCGACTAACGTTTGTTGTGATGTGTAATTGACATGGAAGCTTGGTTACGGAATATGGAGTTATAAGGTTGTGAACTTTTAGTATGACGGAGATAGGATTAGTACGAGAGCCGTAGTCGGCCTCGCGTTATTGAAGTTTGGAAAGTGTGATTGGATATCGGGATATATTTATTGGATTGATTGTTTATGACGTTATTGTG